>JAEIIG010001092.1:0-12029 GCA_018904695.1 Drosophila parvula
TGTATTTTTAGTAAAAAGTTATTTGGAACTTACATCAATTTAAATGAATTAATAATAGGAGCTATCATTATGAAATAAATCACCCTGGCAACTACTAATTTTTAAGATCAAATTTATTGCACTTACAATTCAACCAGAACCTACCCCTACTTGAACCTGAACCTGAATTTGACTAACCATGTCCTTGCCCAATTGTCTGACTGGGTCCTTCATTGGCTTCTCGTACTTTTGCTCCACTGCTTTGCCTGCTTTCGGGAGAGAAAGAGCCACGGGTTCGGGGGTCACCCAAGCGGGGGTGTCAACAACCGTGGCAGCCCCCGAGGGCTCCGAGAAATGAAGACACTTTTCTGTGAAATAGCTGTGAGTAATGGAGGACAATCCACACGATTTGCATTCGCATCGATTCCCCTACCGATGTTTTCCTTATTGTTTTGTGGGTGTGTGAGTGTGTGTTGTTTTGGCCTAAAAGGCGGCACCGAAAAAATAAGCATATATAGGGTTTTCCTGCCACATTGCCGGGGGCAACCGAAGAAGATGACACTTACCCTAAGAAAACCAATAATAGCAGCGCTGAAAAGTTTAAGTGCTCAAAAAAGGCAAGGGAACCGCGACGGACGAGGATGAGCGGAGGAAGCCCCTCCACAATTCATATTTTTGGCCAAGACCAAGGCTATTTTTAGCCAGTCTTTCCTTCTTCTCTCCGGCATATTCTCCCGGACTCTGGGTAAGCGGTTTGCGACTTAAGTTGCATCAGCAGACCAAAGTCCATGCGGTGTGGGTGGATGTGTGCCTTCACTGGCCAATCCCAGGGCCGGCCACGCTATCGAGTCCGTCCATCGAGCCGTTTATCCGGCCAAGTGCGTCACGCCCTACTCGTGCAATCTCCTCACATGTGTGGCATAGCGTGGCGTGGTGTAGCGTGGCGCGTCGTCCAAAGCCAAAAATAAATTGATAAACAAATTAGCGCGCCTAATTACGCTGAGATTTGTTAGGGACGTTCGGGGAAATTAATTTCGCTGGGAAATCGCGCCTTTTAAATACGTGGAATAAATGTAGAATTTAATTAGGGTTTGAAAATCTCTTAAAAAGGTGCCCAAGTATTTCAAGAATTATTTTACTTAACAAAAAGTATATTGTAGATGTGTTATGATATTTTTTTCTATGATCTTTTCTGATATGTTCTTGCTAAGTACTTTTTTGTATGATACTGCTTGTAGGATTCTGTTTGTATTTAGATACGATCTTATCTATGATAAACTTGGTTTTTTTTCTGTGTTCTAACCTTTGTATGTTACTCTATTGTATGATTTTTTTTTTGGTGAGACTATCGTAGGATACTTTTTTCTCTTACACTCTCTCGTATGATTATTGTTCGATAGTTCTATATTTTCGTATGCTTAGATATACAAACAGGTTTTTCTTTATAATAAACACAAAGGTTCCAGTATGATTTTTAATTCAACATTTAGGAAAGGTACCATAAACATCAGAAATAAATGACAATTCGATTTCCCAGAAATAGATTTCCGGAACGCCCCATTTTTCGCCCGCCCGCATATGTAATTTTTTCCGGCATCCGTATCACTAAGCAAATATTTGTAGCATACTTGTCGGCGACTGACAAGGCATTGAAATGTGCAATTGAGTCACGCGTTTGTTTTTGGGTTTATTTTTTTTCGAATGCTTTATTATAATTATTGCCGGCCTGCAATGCGGGCATTATCGCCACGTTGCCAGCCCTAATTAAACCCCTTTTGGACAGTTATCAACCGGAGTAGCTGTGATTGAGTGGCAGTTACCAATTCCTTGGGATTCGGTGATAGATGATAGACAACTGCAAACAATACAACAGACTAGTCATAACTGATTTTTGCACAATTTGGTGAAATATTTCGGTTTCCGAACGGGAGGAAACAAAATATTTGGCCAAACTTTGTAAAACTCGAAGCGAAAAGTTGGGAGCAGCAGCAGGGGCAACAACGAACCACACGGTTCCACCTGCTGCCCTCCGACGGGATCTGATCCTCCCGATGAACTAAGCTGGTGGGGGTGGTGGCGGTGGTGGCGGTGGCTCGTGATCGGAGCTGCCCTCGCCCTCCTCCTCGCCCTCAGCCTCCTCCTCGACCTCCTCTGGCGCCTCCTCGAAGATCTCGCCCGTGATGATTTCCTCAGCCAGCTGGTAAAGCTCGCGAATGTCCTGGATGAGGGTTGTTAATTAATTCAATAATATTAAGATGACTGGTACCCATTACCTTGGCATTCCTGAGCGCCACAATCTTGTCGTCCTCGAAGCGGAGCTGGTCGTACTGCTGCTTGGAGATGAGCAGTCCCCGATTGAACTCGTCCTCCATCTCGGCCTCCAGCTCGTCGGCATACTGCTGCTTGGCCACGCTCAAGCTGATGGCGTCCTCACTGATCACCGTTTCCTCGGAGACATCGGTCACATCGTCCAGGTACTTGGGATGCATGGTTTCCTGGTACTCATCGTCCTCCACTGATGGCTCCCGCACGACATCCTGGCTGGCGCGGTGGGCATCCTCGATAAATTCCGTAAGCTGCTGAGTGGTGACTGCCGTCTTCACATCCTTCAGCTTGTTTTCCAGCTGGTTGCGTATACGCAGCTCCGTTTCGCGGAACTTTTGTCTGAAAGGGGGAAAAATACAAGAGGAAAATTAGGCAGAAATATAAAATAATATAATTAAAATTGCATACATGTTATGGCCAAAATAAAAGACTTCTTACCTGGCCCTCACTATATTCTGTATATCCTGGGGATCCGAGGAAAAGGGCTGTGAGACACGCAGCGAGCGCTCCTTCATCTTGGCACGCTCCTGCTCGAGGAACTCCTTCAGGCTTTTTTCGCACTCCCGCCAGTCTTCGTTTTCGATGCTGGAAAAGGCAGGGGAAAAGGAGGATAAAGAAGTTTTCCTTTCATTAGCCTTCGTGTCTCGAAGCGAACTCGCTAAACATTCAACTCATGCATATTAATGGCGCGGGCGGCCTCCGTTGGAAAAAATAACATTTAATGCTGAGACCAGGGAAGAAAAGGACGCTTCTATGTATCATCGTTTCGTGATACTCTTTGTGGGGCTACTGTATCGATAACTTACGCATTAAGTTGATAAAAATGATGATATAACAAAATAACATATTTTGAATAATCTCGATATATTAAAATAAAAATTTGACGATATTTTGGATATGATTTTAAGCGGGATGTTCTTTTTTCTATCGATATATATGCATTCATAGACTGGCTATAAAATCCTTATACGAGCGACATTATCATCGCAACTCGAATTTTATTGAAGCAAAGCCAAAATATCTATATTACTTTATGATATTTTTTGATTGATGTATCGAAGATGTTTATTTTTGTCATTTTATATTGTATATATAGCATAACTACTCCCAATGTATATATTTTTAGATTGCAATTTTTATGTTGATATAATGCCTGGCATAATATCATTTATAACCAAGCACCAATAGAACAATCTAGTCTGCGTTTAATCAGTCATTCGCCTGGGAACGTGCTCGAAATAGATATGGCTATTAAAATATATAATGTTCTAATTAAACTTAGCCAATTCCATAAATAATATTTATCTTATCGTATATCTTATATCGTATAAATAAGCTGGCAAAAGTTGGCTTCATTTTTCCTGAGAATTTTCGTACCTATCTTTACATTTGAAAAGGTAATCTTTTCCTGGAATTAATAGAGCATTCAAACTTGTATGAGCTTCACGATCAACCCCACATTTTCCCCCTGTTTAAGCCAGTGGGTTCATCATTTTACAATGCATGCATCTTAGCCAGGACTTTGTTGTTCCGTTCCTGGCCCCCAACTCGCTTGGGATAAAGAGCTTCCAACAATCTGGCGCCTAGCGTAAACACGAAAATAATGTATTGTTATTGTTGCTGTTTCACAGACCCTGTTCATTTTTAATTTTCCAGGCATTAATCGGAGGCGGAGTTTAAACAGGATTTGTAATCGTTATTTATGTGTTAAAAGGGCAAAAAAAATAGTTAACACACATGTGTTAAATAATTTGTAATTAAAGTAGGTTTTCTTTCTCGTAAATTTCATTCCCAACATATTCATGTTAATACATAAAGTACAGTGTATTTTATTTTAATAATGAGACTCACCGCAAAAGATCCATGCCCCTTTCCGCATCCTCGGTCCTGTACTGCTCCACAAGCAGCTTCTGCTGGCGCTGTCGCTCCCGCTTCTGGGCCAGAAGCTCCGCTTCCTTGGCGGCATGCTGGAGTCGCTCCCGTTCCCACTTGACGCCCTGCTGTTTTAGGCGCTCCGCGTTCTTCTCCCGAGCGGTCTTTAACTGTGGAAGATATGAGGTGTCAATCCTCCACTAGTGGGTTGGGTTCCTCCCCTCCAGCTAACTTACTTTGGCGCGCTCCTTTTGGATCTCCATGTTGGCATCCTTGTTGACCATAAATATGGGGTCGTCGGCCAGTTCGTCTGGTATCACATCCGACTTGCCTTCGATAATAAGCATACGTTCGCGTTCTACTTCTTTGAGCTTTAAGCAAAAACAGAAATACATTAATAAATATATTTAGCAAATATTTACCAAATTTCAAATCAAATAATTCCCTGAAAACATAGTTAGTATCAAAATACAATAACCTGTTGTGGTCCTAAGAAAATCTACTTCTTCTCAAGCTCTTTTTTGTCTAGAGCACGTGTCCTTTTCGGATGATTAATTTTCCGGAAGACACTAAAAAGCCTATTAAATTTATTAAGTGCCACACTACAAGTTTTGCGTCTATTAATACATTTTGACGACAGTTTAAGCTGTTGCCTCCAGATATTAAATTTGGAGCTTTATTGGCAGGTGGCCTGCGGTTAAATATAAAAGCAGAAATGTTGCGGATTGTGGCCTCTTTGTGGCCTTAACATTTTGGTGTCCTTACTACTACTCTTTGTGTGGTGAGGGTGTGTGTATGTATCTACGTTACCAATTTCCCAAGCCCATAAGCACTTTTGACACCTTTCATCTGTTTCTGGCGCCGCATTGCGCAGCCCTCGTTGACGATGGAAATGCAATCGGAAGCGTCAGGAAAAGTTTAGGCTGAAGCGCCTACTCCCTATTTTCCATTATTTATCATTATATTTATTCGAAAACTTCAGGCAACTGCAATTGCAGCTAAGGACATATCGGACAGACAGATCTCTAAGTATCCGTATCCGCAGTGGAGCACTTTGTACTTCACAGTTCGTAGTTCGTAGCTCGGAGTTCGGAGTTCGGAGTTCAGAGTTTTTGGCCCCTCGCATGTCTTGCAGACATAAAGGGCAACTTGGGCCCGGTTCTCCCTCTGTTTCTGGTCTAATTTTTATTACTTTGACGGCTTGGATTTGCCATTTTCATGTCGGGGCCTCATTGAATTCAATTGTTTGTGTCTCGAAGAAGAGATAGGCAGAAGAATAAGTAGGCGGTGTCGGCGTCATTGAAAAACTTTGAGACACTTTCGCTGCCATGATAAAAAGGGAAATCTTGAAAAGGGTATATCGCCAGCAGACAACAAATAAAATCGTAATAAACAAGGGAAAAGTTTAATAATATAGGCTAGCAGATACCGGATATAGTTAATAGTATTAATACTTTATATTTTAGTTGGACAATATTTTCAGAAAGAGAATGATTTCAATTTAAAGTAAACTAACATTTAAATAACCTATTATAGGTAAATGAACCTGATACTAAGACTATATTTTACTTTAAAAAAATCTTATTGGAATAAGACTTTTGTCCTAATTAATATAAGAAATATAATAATATTTCAGAGAAATCATAAATGATATTTCTAGTTGGTTTCGTTTTTCAAGCTTGAAAAAAACTTAAATTTTCAATAGAAATTTAAAAATGTAAATGTTACAAATGTAGATGTTGTAAAAATCTCAAACTTAACAAACAATTTTTAACTATTATTTACTACACTTTAATCTTGAATCTTCTAGAATAACAGCATCCTAAGTATTTCCCCCAGAAAACGATATTATTTGCTTTATCTCCTGTAAATTCAGAAACGTTACGTCTTAGAAATGTAGATATTCTAAAAATGTCTTATATAAAAAACTATACAAATATATTATAGTTTAACTAGTTAGTTAAGGTGTGGTTTTTATAGAATTTGAAGCTTCTATAAAAACAACACCTTAAGTTTTTCCCTCCTTCGAAATGCGAATATACATACAACCCTTTCGAGAGACCCTCCTCATCTTCCATTGTTATTCTACGTGACTCTCACCCTGGCGACAAAAATTTGTTTAGGACTCGACGGCGGCTTCTCATATTTTTTTCCCCGGTTAACTTTATGAAAATTGAATTACCAGCCACGAGGACAAATTGGTCGCATTTGTGGCTATTTCAGGGGTCTTTTTCGGGGCCTAATTTGGTTGTCCATCCACGTCGAGATTGGAGGATAACTCACCTCCCTAGCCCGGATGCGGGTCAGCAGCTGCTTGCGGTAATCCTCGTCGATCCTTTCGCGCAGCTCCTTCATGTAGGCGCGGTCCGTCAGCTTGACCACATTGGTGCCCATCAGACGCTCCAAGCGGGCGCTAATGCGCGGCAAATTGAAACTGTCGGTGGAGGGGGAAAAAAAATAAAGGAAATATTCAGACAAAATTCAAGAGAGGAAAAATTCACAAGAAAATTGATAGCCAAAATCGCGGAGAAACAATAACAAATGGGAGACAAGTCCATGTTAATGACCCCTCCGCCGCCACCGAAAATGTGAGTCAATAATTTTCACGCTTAATTAGGGACGGGAGGTGGACTCACCCACAGGTGCGGGGGGTACACCACCTGGCAGGTGGTGGGCTAATCCCACATCGGGGTCCAATCCAATCCGCTGAAGGCGTTTTAGCGCTTGTAACTGCGGGCAACGAATGAGGTCGGGCCGCATTCTAGCCGGTTACTATAGAGCTTTTTCTTCGCTTTTCCTTCGCTGCGTTTCCCGCCGCCACTGCCAAAACTCTGCCGAACTCGGATATTTTTTTTTTTTTTTTGGCAACTTTGGCAACCAAAAAAAAAAGAAAAAAACACCCGAAACCGACAACACAAGGACAAGACGGAGTCGCTTTTTGCTACGACTGCTGCTTCGCCGACATACCTCCTTCGAAGGCACAATGGGATTAGATTTGCTCTTAAAGCCATTAAATTATATTCTAATTTTGTTTGAAATAGCTTAAAGGTTTATATTCTTTTAAAAATTAAGAATATAAAACGTTTAGGTTTCTATTCAATAATTTTAATACCATTTAATGTGTTTTTTGATTCAGCCAAAAGGTTTTTAGACCGATAGAAGTTTAATTTGTTTGAGGGATTATGTATTTAGTCAGATTTATTAAGTTTGGACTGTAGAATAATCATATTTTAGACATGTATTTAATTTATTTTATTGCACGTAATATTTTTTGTAATTTGCAAAGATTGGTGGGCCAAAAATAGGTTTAATTTGTTCTTAGGGAGACATCTAAATGTAATAACATAAAAATGTAAAAATGTCATACATTCAGGTATAACGTTGTGTTTTTTTTTATTTTATAGCATTTAATTTATTTCAAGATTTCAAGGATTGTTTAAGAAATAAATTATATTTTTTTGGCTGTAGAAAGTTACGATTCTTGATGTTCTATTTTTCTAATTTAAATAATTTAATTAAATGAAGAAATAGTTTGTAATTTTCGTTAGAATGTAGTATATACACATATTTTAACTATGTATATTTTATATTTATATTTTTTTTAATAAACTAACAACTATAAATTTACATTTATAAAAGGTATAGACCGTATATTAATCACAATACAATTCATATAGTGTTTGAGTAATATGTACCTTGCAAATATGAATCCATACTTGGGTCTTCGTTTCTAATTCTTAATTTTATTTTTTGTAGTTAGTTGTTCGTTTTTCAAATTTGATAAAATATCTCTTTGACACAACCACTGTTCTCCTTCTAAACTTCGCCTCGTATATATTTTTCACGTGATATGCACACCAGCCGCCACACACAGCAAGAAGGATAACAACAAGAACACACACACATTCCACTCCCCACCCAGTTCCCCTTCGAAAATTTAGCGTAATTTTAGACATACAGAGTGGCAGAGTGGAACCGAGGCGATAGATGAGCGCGGCGGTCTTAGCGGGGGAAGACTGCCTGCCTGCCTGTCTCGGCGCTCGTCAGACTTGCCGACTTTCGCTAGGCTTTTTAGCAGCAGAAGCAGAAGCAGCGGCTCACATGGTCTGTCTCTCTTACTTTTTGCGGTTCTCATATGGTAAATAGGTATTTTATTTCTACATGCCATAAAGCAACTTAATGCAGGCAGGTCATGATAGCCGAGAGCCCTGTACAGCTGCCATGTGGTGAGTCTCCTAAGGGCTCGTTGTGTGTATGTGCTTGGGGATTAGACATAGTCCTAGTTAATGATTGTCGTTTAGTTGACAATTAGAGGAATAGCTTATAGTTTATAGTTGTGTCCTGTGGAGCCACAGATTGTTTGTCTGACTCTGGGCGGATTTTTTTTTGGGTCACAGCCAAGAACACTCTATCAAAAATCCATTACCATCTCACGTAACAGGGGTTATTTTTTTTTTAACAGAGATATACGAGTTGTTACAGATACTTTGTTGTGTGGCTTTGATGTCTCAACTGCTACGACGACGACGAGGACGAGGACGACCGTAACTCGCAATAGTTCAAAGTCGTCAAAGTTCAATTCAATCAATTTCCAATCCCCCCAGTCAGTCCAGAGGTGAGAGGCAAGCAGATACATAGCATTGACATTGATAATGAAATTTTCAGGACATCAATGGGTGTTGTCGTCGCATCAATAACCCCGTCGAACTCACACACAGGGCACATGCATAAATTACGGCCAAAAAGGGGGTAAGCAATCTGTCATGTCGTTGTTGGCCTAGAAAGTCCCTCGATTTATGAGTATCTCTCTCTGCGAACCAACCTCGAGGAAGAGAAGGGATTTATATGACAGTTCCTGCTGTAGGTTACCATCTTCTTTTTATTGCAACTTCCGCGAAACTTGCAACTCCCTTGACATCGCATCCGTTGCCGTTGCCGTTGCCGCTGCCGCTGCTGAGGCATCGGGTATATCAGGTGGGCCCTTGATTTACGGGTCTCCCACCTGTGATATTTCCGTTTACCTCCGCTCGACATTAACCCATTTGCCGGTGAGTGCGTGGGGTTAACCCATATCCGATTGCCTTTTAGCCATTTGTCGACCTATTCAGCTCAATAACCCATTACAAATGGGCTGTTTTTCTGGTTTTTTTGTGCAAGTTATTTCTTGTTTATTCTTGTATTACTATGAAAATGGAGTTATATATGTTTTTTATTGAAACATTTGGTATATATGGCTTTTTTGAAGGGTTAAAGAGAGTATAAATATTGGAATATCAATATCAAGTGGATATTTTTAGATTATAATCTCGAGGAGGCTTCGTTGAGAACTTTTCTGCATAGTTTTTAGCCTAATAAAGACCCGTAGGCTGACAATAAACTATTCTCTAGTTTTCCCCTTATCCATTTTCTTTGCTCTGCCAGAAAGTGAGAGTCCCATTGATTACATTTATGACTTAATTAGCGGCTCCGGAGTCGCAGCCGGAGCATGAACCATATTAGTTTTCAGCCCGGCTTTTCCACGCCTTGTCAGCGCTAATTGAAGGCGAACTATAAAGCAGGATTCGAGGACGACAACGACGGCGATGGGGCTCCTGCAAGTGTGCATCGCTAATTAATGCCAGGGACGTGCATAAATTTCCCGAAGAGTTGACATTTATGCCCTTTGCTTTCGCCTTTCCGGCCATTAAAATTGATAATTGCAACACGTAGCTCGGTGAAGCCATCAATTTTGCAAAGTAGTGAGAGTGCAATAAAGGAATATATAAAAATGTGATTCGCATTTCGCAGAAATGGGTGTTTTTATAGAACAAAGAAATTCTATCCAGATATATTTTTAAAGGAAGGTTAGCTTGAGAAATGTTTTATCTTTGTTTTAGTAAGATGTAGTATGTAGTTTTATCAATTTAAGATAATAAATACGTTTTAAAAACAAATATAATAGCAGTGTGGTGAGGTTATAAACAAATTTAGATCAGTGATAAATATGGAAGTTATAAAACAATATTTTATAGTTGCAACCTTCTATCTATCTCGCTCTATGTCCCTTAAACTGCGAGTCAAATCAAATCCCTGGACAGCCCCAGTTATGGAAAAAATATTGTCTTTTTGAAGGAGATGCACTTCAGTTTCAAATTTTGAAATAGGATTATGCCATTATTAGTACAAATAAAATGTATATTATTACATGTAATTATTATATTTTTGAACTATATATTTTCTCAAGTAGATCAATTAAATAAAATATTCACTACACATGCCGTTTTTTGTGATCTTTGAAAGGCATTTGCTTTTTTGTCCGAGATCTTTATTTAATTGAATTTGTTCCCATACCTCTCCTCCGGCTCCAGATTGCATTGGACAAAGTCAATAAGGAAGTCCTCCTCAACGGAGAGCTCCATCAAGGGCAGTGGCTTCTTGGGGCGTTTCTTTTTCAACCTCCCGGCCATTTCAACTGGGCAGGGGCAGGAGCAGGAGCAGGGAGAGAGCACAGGTGACCCGGCAGGTGTTGGCCTTAGTTCCTCATTTTCGCACCGTCTCCGGCTCGATTCGGGACCGCTGGAAGTATATCGCGGAACTTTCACCCGAACTCGACAAAGGCGACCGGCGAATGTGGCGCCCTTTTCACGGGATTCAATGCGATTCCTAGGGTTTTCCTTGGGTTTTTCTTTGGCCCTGCTGTCGCTTCAGCTCCTGCTCCCCCCTCTCGTGTTGTTTTGTTGTTGACTTACACACATGTGTGTGGCGTCGAGTGGCACGTGGGAGAAGGGCAAGTCCTCCCCCGAAAACTTTCACTTTCGCTCCCTAATGTACGAGTATATCGTGTTCCTATTCCGAATCGGATTCCGAGTTCGAGTCCGATTCCCATTCCCCCCCTCGGAGCTCGGCTCGCATGTTAAAGCGTTTAATGCTGGGCGTAATGACACGACACCAATGTCAATATTGTGACAAAGTGCACGGCGTAGTGTGTCAAGTCAACAAGTTCCCGACAGGCAACGCGAGTCCTGCTGCCACAGGGATTCGTGGTGGCTTACTTCACAGTATGGGGAATGCGGTTTAAGACAGTTTTTAAAGATATCTCAGTGAGAAATATGCAAGCGAAAAGCCTAACGATTTGATTTCGTTAAATACGGGTTTGTCTTTAATTCAGACAACGGAAACGGTAACTAAGAAATATAGCTTATATGTCAATCCTGGTCAAGAAGGGATCCATTCGGACTGGGATCAAGATAAATATAGCATCTGTCAGCGATTTGGTGATTTTACAATTCAACTCTGAATGTCATCCGCTTGGGGATGACATAGATTAATTTGTTGCATACAGTACGACGTCTGGTACGACACAAGGACCCTAAAGGCTCACTACACCCTGGACACATACTATCCCAGGATATTTTTTTTTTTGTAATTAATTAATTATCATCAAATTGAATAGTGTAGGAAAGTAGTTATAAAAGAAAGTATGTAAAATTAATATCCAGTATCCTGGTTTAGTGTCAATTCTGCAAGTAATTGGACCCGCAGAAAGTAATTCCTTTAAAACAGAACAAATGTCCAAAAAGATCAAAAGAATTTATAAAAGTGAATAATATATTCCTAATAGGAGAGCAAGTGTAATCGATCGTGGATCGGACTTTGTCTTCGAGAACCAATTGAATTCCCCCTTTAAGTATGTAATCATGGTGCCTTAGTTTAAGAGCGTTATAATTAATGGATAAACGCCAACTGGAAGTGAATTAATTAATGCGTTCCTAATCCAAGCCCAATCGATACTTTTCAGCTAGTGCGAACGCGAGCCTTTGGAACTCTGACTCTCATATTCATGGGCACGAAAGACCGGCCTATCTTCTTCTTGG
>JAEIIG010001106.1:0-18807 GCA_018904695.1 Drosophila parvula
TGCGATCGCAAAGTCAATAGTAGCAAACATGTACTCAGACTTGCACGCCACTGTATATATATGCGAGTCAAGACAAATCCAGGCGATTCAAGTTTCATCTATATCTATATAGGATATATGGAGAAGGGCGCAATTTTGTGTCGAATTCCCGCTGCCCTTCTGGTTACTGTGCGTTCTGGGTGACGTGATGTGACTCTTTCTTTTTGATTTTGGCTTGACCTTGTCTCGACCTTGCTGGCTCCAATGGATGAGGGGGGTGGTGGTGGAGGTGGGGTATAAAGCAGCAACAGCAGCAGCAGCAACAGCAGTAGCAGAGGCAGCGGGCAAACATCGCAAAATCGCATAAAAAAATATACTTAGAACGAGGAAGGCATATTTGTGCTCGTATATATAAACAGCGGCCCGTATATTATATATATAGAGATCGATATGCCGCTATATCTAGATATTTAAGTGTATCGTGGTGAAGTTTAGTCACATTGTAATTATTCGGGACGTAGGTGTATTGTCTTGTGGGTTCGGGTACATGCGTCACATTTCCAACCTGTTGGGCTCCCTGGAAGGCGTGGTAGTAGCAGGAGACGTACGTCATGATGGCACGTTCATCCGGTTTCGGAGTGTTGATCAAATCTGTTTACATATATTGTTTACACACACACCAATCGCATTTTGATTAGAACCATTCGAATCCATCTTCATGTAGGTCTTAATATCTATGTATCTATCTATAATCGTTCTTACGAGAGTATCTTTATAGGGTACAACAAATTATCTATCTCTTTTCTCTGTATTCCTATGAAAAGAATTCTTTACAAAAGATATATGTACTTGAAATAGAATATATAAATGCTACATTGTCTGTCTATATATTTTGTTACAAATGCAGCTTTTACGACATTTTAAATAGAAATTTGTTACTTTGTTGATTCGTTTTTAGAGATATTTCACTGAATATTCAACATTATCCTTAGCTTAGTATCCCCCTGGTGCAGCTAGGACCTAAACTACATAACTCCTTTGTTGTACCCTTTTCTACCATTGCCGCACTTACCATCTGGATCCAACATGCGCGGAATATCAAGATACTTCTCGGCCACATCGAAGGCAGTGTTAAGATTCTCCAGAGGATTGTCTTTCGACAGCTTGGCGTAGTCGATCAGATCTGGGCGATGGCGATGGATGAGGGCACAGAAGGCCAGGCCATCCTACAAGCACAGAGAGAATTTATAGGGTTTAGGATCCTGTAGCGCCGGTAGGTAGGAGTTGGTATATAGAGTGTGTACCCACCTTGAACGACAGATGGAAGTTCTGTACGTTGACGTTCTTGTAGGGCGCCGTCTTGCGCTGGCACCACAGCAGCAGACCCTCCTTGGCTGTCATCTCCTCCACGGAGATGTCCTGTATGGCAAAGCGAAGGATGATCGTCCAGATCATGCCCAGGGTCATCTTCAGGTTGCCATCGACAATCTCCTCGGCGCCAATGGAGACCAAATGTACGCCCTTCGAGGCAATGAAATCGAGTGCCTTGTTCACATTGGCGATCTTGTGGAAACGCATCTTGCCGCGATCGGGCTTGGGCAGAGTCTCGCCGGAGATCACCTCCAGCAGCAGCATCAGCTTGAGGCCGTTGCGGAAGTCCTCCTCGATGTTATCGATGGCGGTGCCGGCTTTGCGCAGATGACTGTTACACCAGGCGGTAAATGTCTATGAAATATATATAGGAATATGTGAATATACTCGTATATCTTTGATTTTGATTTGGATCTAGCTTGGAGTAGATAATTGGGTTGTAAATGTTGTTCGTGTGTTTTCTTACCCTAAGTAATATCGTATAATATCTAAGGATCGTAAATCTATAAAAATAGTTTCGAAAACGACTATAAACGAGTTATTGTTTTAGCAATTTGCCAAGGAAACCTATTAAAAGTTATACTATAAAGATACTATAAGGATATATAATATTTGATTACATTATATATATTCTATTTTATTAGATTATATATGTACATATATATATATTTTTATATATAGTATTTATTGCACCAAGGTGTAGTTATTATTTACCAACACTGGACAAGTGATCTTGTTGTGTGTGGGCGTTAGATAACAGCTGATCGCAGCCTGTTACTGTTACTCGCCAACCATTTACATTTAGGGCAGTTCCATGTCTCCAGTCTCCAGTCTCCAATGCTGGCTGACTGCTGCTGGCTGGTTTCGGCGACCCACTAGTGTGTTTGCAACGGCTGACTGTTGCAGTTATTTTTCGCCGAATGGGGACAAAACAAACAGACAGACAGACAGAGCTAAGTAAAGAACAAAGAGAAAACAAGGGAAGACAATACAAGAGCGCACAACCACACACAATGTGTATATGAATATAAACCAGTTCTTTTTCTGCACACACTTCATTAATTTGGAGACAGCATTACCATCACCATGTCCACCGCCGCCCCCTAAAAACCCCATTTACAACTGACAATTGTTATTGAGATTTTGTGAGACGCCCACTTTATGGCCCTGGGAATATGCATCCCACAATGTACGAGTATATGTACATACATATGTAAATCCTTTCCAGCTTCCATTCATGTCTCGTGATTCTCACGATTTTTTTTGGAATTTGAAAACTGGAACTACATATGGTTTTTATTGATTGGAAAGAGCGTTGGTCATTCCGGAAGAGTTGAAAAGGAAAGCAAGGGAAACGAAACAAAACGAAATGAAAGGAACGGAACGGAACGGAAGAAAAGAGGAAAGAAGAAAACGAGACGAGGTGAAAAGTTGACAAATGGGCGACAATATCTAGATGCATTTATGTATGTATATCCATTCCCCCATATGCATCACAATGGATCACCGCTAGAACGGGATCAGCAAGAACAAGACGAAGAAGAAGAAGAAAATGAGGCAAGGCCAGAAGAAGCAGCATCAAATGGAGGACGGGGGCTCCACTTTATTAGCCATTAGCTTACAGTTAGATGCGTGTGAGACAATGGCGGTAGGAGAGCTGCAGAGACCTGCGGAGAGCTGAGCTGATCTAAGCCGAGAACAAGAAATGCAACTGTTAATGCAAATCGCTCCCTCTCTCCACCGGTCTCTCGCTCGCTCCCCGCCGCTCACGTAACGATCAAAACGGTGGCTGGGGACAGATTACACATTACCCACTCAAACAATAACAACTTGAACTAGGCCAGCCCGAGAGAGAAGGAGAGAGAAAGATATGGGAGAGAGCGGCAGGAGAGTTGCAGTGGTTCTGCTGCTGCTGCTGCAACTGCATTGCGTCGCCAAAACAAGTCGCTTCGGCTTGAAGCATACCGCTAGGCTCCCAGCCTCTGCTGCGGCTAACGTCGCTGCCAGCTTTTGCAGCAGCCAGTGTCAGCTATTTTCCTGTTAGAACTAGCTGTTCCTAGGTTCGATTTTAGCGTTTAATAGCTAAGGTTGGAAAATTGAGGGATCATAAGCTGAGATATTATAATGGATTGCTTTAATTAAATACAATTAAAAAACTTCCATTAAGGCACATAAAATAGCGCTTATAAGGGAATACTGATGTTTTATGAAAGTAATAATACTGGCTGCTAAATTTACTTGTATTTCTTATAAGAAACCAGCTTGAAAGTGATATTTTTTCTATACGAAATATAAATCCGTCAACACTGCTCAGTCGCAGTCACGGCCCCGCTCTCTTTGAGTCTCTCATCTGTCCGCTCTCCATTGCCTGTTGCATTCCTCCGGCAACTCGTTTTTAGCCGCAGCTTCGCCTCTGATCAATTACCGTTATCGGGCAGCGACGTCGGCAGAGGCCAGTGGCCTGCCTGCCTGAGCGGGAGAGTCGGCCTGGTCTGGACCAGGTCTTGCAGCTTGCAGCCTCCAGGTCTATGATTGAGCAATCTTTTTGGCCGGTCAAGGCGCACGCGCCAAAAGCTAAGAAAAACAAAAAAAAAAAAAGCAAAAAGCAGCCAACGACGCACACAGACGCCGGATACTTTTTTAGTTTGCGAGCTTTTATTTTTCGAGGAGGGAAAAAAAGCTCTCCTTTGGCAGCGATCAACGAACAACGGAACGGCAACAGCAACGCGCTCGCTCTTGCACACCCATTTTTAGCCGAGTGTAATTTGAGCGGCCCCATAGCATGGACTCATTCGCACATGGTCGCGGTAGGCCGCGGAGGGTGGCAACCCTGGCGGACAGACGGACGGTTGGATGGATGATGATGATGATGATGATGATCCTCCACATTCATTCACACCTTTTGCACACATGACTCACGATGAGACGCAAAAGAGAGAAAGAGAGAGAGAGGTCGAGCGAGCCACTCATCGCCCACGCACTCCTCCCCCTTTACACCTTTTGTTGCGATCAATGTAAACACAAAACAGAAACAATTTCGGTTGTGTTGTTTCGGTTTTCGTTTTTGGCTCTCATTATTCAGCAGCTGACGAATTCCGTTCGGTAATTTACGGTTACGAAATTTATATATAGAGAGATAGAGAGAGGGAGAGCGAGCAAGCGATCGAGAGAGAGAGAGAGAGAGACAGATGCCACGCATTCATGTCCGAGCATGTCAAGCTCAAGTCATCTGGCGACCGCCAAAAGTCTTCATATTTTTGTATTTCGCTCAGTCGCCGCCCGCCGCCTTTACTTTTTATTTGCATTTGTCATTTTTATTTTATTTTATATTTTTCATTTCATTTTGTTTTTTTTTTTCGATTTTTGTTAATTACACATTTTCAGTTTCGTTTGTGCGGCCGATCTTTGCGATCTTTGGCCAGCGAACGAGATTTGTCATTGCATTTTTCGGGTTGCCTTGTGTCTGTGTGTGTGTTTGTGTGTGGGAGTGTTTGGGGCGCTGATGAATCTTTGAACGTGAATCGGTATCTAAATCCTCATCTGTATCCAAATCATTCGTGGAAATGTGGTGCATAGGAATGCCATAGTGCTGGCTATTTATAATTGTCAATAGCTCACACTGTCCGTGTGTCCGTTGTCCGTTTGTCCGTGTCCGCGAGTTTTGCTTGTCGACGCCTACCTAGGCGTCGTGTCAAAAACACAGCCTTGCACTACATTTTGGCTGGCAATTTTTAGAATTCGTAATTATGTATATAAATATATTATATGTAGATTTTTGTATGAGGCTGGTCGGTTGCATGGTCTCTAGGTTAGATCTCTTGATCTCTTTGGTCTTTTCTGGGGCATTAGCAACAAGAACAACATGTTGAAAGGTGCAACACAACGACCAATCACTTTCTCGTCGATCACTTAGCACCCCCTTAGCACTTTGCACTATCTAACGTTGGGATAATGGCCTCTACACTACTGTTATCGCCAACGACCTTCAGATTCCGCCCCCCCCCTTGTTGTTTGTCAAGAGATGTCGCCAGCGCCCACCTCCTTCTCCTTCTCCTTCTCCCACTTATAAATCGATGTTTCGCTTCCAGCTTTATCTCAACAGTGGCAATTAGTTGCTGTTCTCCTCCTGCTGCCTGTCTGTCTTTTCTGGTTCTTCTGCCTATCACTTCTGGTTCTTCTTGACGCCCAAGGTATAACGGTAATGGGGCTTCCGCTGGCAAGCAACAAGCAAACAAACAACAAACCAACCGACTAAACGATCGAATGGAGAGATGGAAAATACAGAAACGCAGATCAGAACAGAGAGGGGGAGGGGGGTTCTTCTAAAATTCTACGAGAGGGGTGCTAACAGCATAATTGATTGGAAAAAAAAAACGGGGAAAATGAGGAATGAGAATGGTTGGCAACCTTCGTTTTCGATTGGGTTGGGTCTCCTCCATTGGCATTATTTAACCTGTTGTTGTTGCTTTTGGGTGTGTGTGTCTATCGGGAAATGAAAAGCAGTTGAGATCCGATGAGATCAGTATTCTTTTTGTGGAGGCCCCCAATCGATTTTCATAATCATAAGCGATCGAACGCCGTTGGATATACGCTATATATCCTCTATGTAGTATGCTATCCTATATGTATTCTATGGTTCCTGAACAGCAACAAACTATTTTCGTACTATCTTCAAACATTGCTCGTACAACAAGAGCCATGAAAATCAAGAAGAAAAAAGAATTCTATTTTTAAAATGCGCGCTGAGCTTTTTTCCCTCTATTTGTTGTAGTTGTTGCTTCTAGCTTTTTTTTTTGTGTGTGATTTCGATGTTGTTGCTGTGTTGGTTGTTGGCGCGGTAAAATATTGAAACATAATCGAAAAATATAGAACCCTGCCAGAGAGCATATATCCACAATACATACAAACAAAAAAAAAACAACGGATACAGTAGGTATTCATACAGTGAGCCGCCACATTGAAATTGGCCAATAGATAGGTGTACGCGAAAGATCTTTTATATATCCAAAGTGTCTCGGGGAAAATTGACAAGTCAGAAGAGTCCATTGTCAGGATGATGTGGGAATCACTTGAAATAACCTTGATCTTTGCATCGGATTGGTGATAAGTCCCCCAGAGCATTTCGAATATATGGTCCATACATAGGACTTGCCTTCTAATCACAAGATCTACAAGTAGTTCTTATGGTTTATACTTAATTTCAGAAAATACTGTGTTTTCACACCTCTTTTTACCTTCAAAGATTTGGGTCTTCTTCTTAGTGTTCTTTTGGCTTTAGTTTTTAGAATTTCATATCTACTTTTAAAATTTGACAATTTCAAGATTCAAGACTTATAATTAGCCTCAAATTTATAGAATTCTCCTTGGTCTTTCTTCTCATTTTATTATGAGATCCTACTTGTTTCTTCTGCCGAAGACATGTGAGAATCTTCTGTGGTATTTACTATTTCTCTGGCTTTTTATATGATTTTCTTTAGTCTGCTGTATTTGTATAAATTTTTAAAATATTAATCTAATTTTTTTCTTGACTCTTATTATTTGGGCTGCTTTTTATCCTTAGGTTTGCTTGACAACTCAACGTTTAGAATTGGATTTAAATAAGGAATATCTTAAGGACTATTGCCAGTCTTTTATACAGTTGAGCTTCTGCAGCTTTTGTCAAGGATATGTAAATTCAGAACTAGATGTGAAGCAAGGACGTGAGTTGCAGAAGCTTCACTGTAATTCTTCTGCTATCTATTCATTCTTTGTCGCACTCACCTTCTTCTGTTGCTTCTCCCACGCAGGATCGAGCAGGCCCTCGCGCTCCCATTCCTCCTCCTGCTCCATGTAGCCATCTCCATACTCCATGGAGAGTCCGTTCTCCATCATCATCTTGTGGCGCGCTCTTTTCGTATGTCCCTCTCTCTATATATGTGTCGATCCTGCTGCACGCTCTCTTCTTTTCCTCTTCTCTTCGCTCACTCTCTCTCTCTCGGTGCGTGCGTGCGTGTAGTGTCGGATGCTGCCTCTCTCTGCCCCTGCCGCTGCTGCTGTTGTTGTTGGTGATCCAGTTGCTGCTGCCGAAGGAAAACGGAGGTTGTAGCTCTTGTTGTTGTTGTTTGTTTTGCCTGCCTGGCTTAGTTGTTCTTGCTATTATTGTTATTGTTGTTATTGTGACTGCAGTTTCACGTTTACTGTTAGGTTTGGTTCGCTTCTCTCGATTCAGCTCACGGAACAGTCGCTCTAATATAACTGTGCGTGAGTGCGTATGCGTGTGCGTGTGTATGCTGATATTGACCAATTGATTGATTGATTGATAGCTTGCCAAAAAGCCGATCCTGAAAGCTCCCCCGAAAGCGCCGGACAGACGGACAAACGGAGAAAGAAACAGGTGGTTGTTTACCGTTAAAGCGCTGCCAACCGTTTGAGAAGAATGCCAAATAGATTCCGAAATTTCAGAAATATTAGAATTCGAAATACCAGAAAAAAATAGAAAAAAAAAACGTAAAAAACGTTGTATAACACGTTAATTTGCTGCTTGCTTAATTATTTGTTGCGTTTGCTTTGCTCGTTCTTTTTGGCTTTTTTTTTTCTCGTCGTGTGTTTTGCGCGCTCTCGTTCCGTTTCAGTTTCGCTTCGTCGTCGTGTATATCGTATCGTATCGGTTAAAAATAGTATGTTTTGAAAAAGTTTTATTTTCGGAGTCAACGTCAACGGGCGGGCAGCGCCAAAAGGGAAGGGTAGGGAAGGAAGCGGAGGAGAGAGAAGGTTTTCGGGGGTATTTTGGGGGGAGGAGGATATTTGGTACATATTTGAAATAATTTTTTTTTTTTAAGGGAAATTGCGCGAATTCGAATTGAATTGGAAATCGGAACTGATCCGGTAAATATAGATCGATATACTCGCGTTTTTTCTTCCTTTTTTTGTAGCTGTTATCGTTATCGTTATTGGTAGCACATTTGTTCGGTTCTTCTTCGATATATATATATATATATAAATATATATATTCACATATATTGTTCGGATATATATAGAGATAGATGTGGTTAATGCATATACATAACCATCGCACGCACACACACACACACACACACCACAGTACACACACACACACACATGCACAGCGTTTAAATATTTTTTTAAAATTTTATTTTTGAAAAAAAAAACGAGAAAAAAAAATATATAGAGTATAACGAAAGCAAGTGAGTTTTTTTCCTTTCTGTCGATATATGTGTATATATACGTATCTATATATCTATATCCGTCTCTGTGTGTGTGTGTATTTGGAACCAAACAAAAACAAAAACAACAAAACAATATTCTTTTTTTTTTCTGTGTGTGGACAGCAAAATTTGGAGCAATATCTACGTGTGTCGCTTGCGAAGAGAAAGACCCGCTCGCGTTGAAAGCCAACTCAAAACTGATGTCGCGCCAGCCAGCCAGCTGCCAACTCTGAATACCGTCGCAGTCGCCGTTCGCGTCTCTGCTGTCGCTGGCGCAGCTGTTAACGCAGCGCAGTCGACGAAGCAGCAGCACCACCAACCCCAACCCCACCCCACCACAGCCCAACCATCGCCGAGCGTCTTTTGGCCAACTCACATCCACAGCCACAGCTACAGCAGCCAAAACAGCAGCTGAAGAAGAGGAAAAGTCTGCCATGCAGCGGGAGCATCGGATCGGATCGTTTCGGTTCGGATCTTCATCCGAAAAGCCAAAAAAAAAGTCACGAAGACGACACGAACACCCGAAAGCCCAAAGATCCCGAACAGTGGAGAGTGAGCGGAGGCGACGGATGAGAAGGAGGTGGAGAGAGCGGCAGGGGTCTGAGTGGGAGTGGGTGGCACAGAAGAAAGTATGAATTCGGCCAGCATAAGCGTACGAATTGCGATACCCTAGAGTCGAAGAGATGCCACAGGGAATACTGGTTACAGGTTGGGTCCGCAAAAAAACCTGCAAAGTGCTTAAGGAACAGTCACTGACTTTCGCGTTCTTAACCCAGTTATGATAAATTACAGGACACTCCCAAAAGTTTACAAATTACTTAAGGAACTGTCGCTGGCATACGGTTTTATGACCCAGTTTTGAGATTTTAACTAGAAGATGGGTCCAAGTACTTTCCATCAATCGATTTTTTTAAAGCATTTTATTAAGAAATATAGATAAGATCAGATAAGGCATTGTAAATTTATGTTGTCTTCTATATCTTCTAATCCTAAAGTTAATTATGCAAGTAATTTAGTATTCCGAGTTAGGATCACCTTGGCACTAGGTATCGTGGATTCGTTACTCCCCCAGAAGAGTTTCTTCTTTCTTCAGCTGATCTGTCTCGTCTGTTTCTGTGTGCCAAAGAGAGCTAAGCTATACGAGTCTAGAGTCCCATTTTAGCGAAATGTCTAGGAGGATGCAGTTGCAGAAAAAACGAGAAGAAGGAGGTGGAGGAGATCGGAGCACCCTGTGTTTTGTGTTGTGCTGTGCCGTGCGACCACAACAACTTGTTGGCCTAGCCCCCACGTCAGGCCTCAGAGTCTCTGCGCTTTTGCGTCTTCCGTCTGTCAGCGAGTCTCCGCGGTTCAGACAGCAGCAGCAGCAGCAACATCAACATCATCAGCCCCCCATGACCACCCCGAAGACTTGCCATCCGCCGCCGCCCCCCCGCCTTCTTCTAGAGGTTCCTGGGTCTGCGGTCTTCGGAAAAAGAGACGCCCCCGCATAACTACGAAAATAGCAAATTGTTAATTTCGCTTCGAAAACTCTTTTCCAATACACACACACACGCAGATCGCAAAGATAGCAAATCTGCAGATCTCAGATCCCAAAAGCAAATCAACAGAAGAGTCTGGGTGTTCGTTCAACACATGATTTTTATTGGCATGCTTTCATGGTTTTTCCGTGCGAAACATTTCATTTTTCATTTCACATTTTTCAACACGCTGCCACCGCCACATAGTTTTTTTTTTTTTTGTTTTTCGTCTTCGTGTGCGTATATGATATTTATGAAATTTATTAAATATGCTCATGCTCGCTCGCTAGCAGCAGCAAAGGAAAGACATCTCAAAATCAAGGATAGCGATTAGCTAGACCAATAAAAGCCACCCACAAGAAGTGTGGGAGCTCCCGTCTCTTTCTTCACGATCTCTCACTCTCTCCTTCTAGCCCCTTTTCTCCGAAGCTTTTTGTTTTTCTTTTGCGAAAAAGCTTTGTGTTTAGATTTTTGAATGAGAAGAATTCGCAAAGGAATTCTTAAAAACGATGGAAGAAGGCAAAGGATCCTAGAATAAGGATCGGATAAAGTAGATTATTACATCAGAAGATTTGTTGTTCCCAATTTTCGAAGCTCTATATTTCGCCCTTTAGAAGAACGCACGAAAGAGATGGGTGTATCGCGCTAGAGTGAGACAGGGCTAAGCCTAGTTATTTTTAGATCATAATGTGCGTCGTCAGCGGTGATTTTTGTTCTTTTTTCGAAAACAATATCTATTCTTAGTCGCTGCTTGTGCGTTAATACCATATTTTTGTAAATACATACTAACATACATTCCCGCAATGACGACGAGGAGGGACATGGCGGCGGATGTTGAGGGGACAGTTGGGGGGGGGGAGTGAGGGTCCAAAAGTGGCAGACATAAATTTTATAAAAATTGACCAAATGCCATCGCAAAGAAATAAAAAAAAACACACACACACACACAGAGCCCCGAAGCCTCAAGGTGAGGCGTGGAGTCCGGGGGACAGGAGGTGGTGGATGGCCCACAAACCAAATTATTGGGTAAGCGTCCGCTCCTCCCACAGAGGCGGCACATGTAACAGGTACAGTGCGGTACGAAAGGAAATGCCCTTACCATATACTTCAAGGATCTGTATCGGTTTTTTTTAAAATAAGGAAAATCTTTGTAATGAAAAGGTAGAATCTTAAAACTTCTTAAAGGATTTGATGGGAAATAATGTGCAATACTTGTTGACACATAGATGAGATAGATAGATAGATATAGGAGTACCAAAAATAGTAATAGTAATAATATAGACTACCCAGCTATCCAAGTTTAGTGAAGGTACCATCAAGTAGACTCCTGATTTTTTCAAGGATTCCCTGACTAACGCCATTAGTTAATTTCCTTACATTCTTTTCCTATACTTTCTACTTACACGCCTACTAATTTTTAACCATAACAAGCACGTGCTGGGTGTGCATTAAAGTCAAAGAAAAACACTTGCAAATTGCAAATCAAATAAAGTTTAGTTTCCGATTGATGAATTATCATCAAATAGAGTCACTGAGTCGCTAGTTCAATTTCAAGAAACAGTTTTTTAAATAGAGCGTCTATTTTTGAACGGTTTTCAGTGTGAAACTTATTTATTACCTCCACTTAAATATATCACAAATATAGTTGGAAGCAGGCCAATAATTGCAAGGCCTCTAGTATAAATCAATAATTAACTGTTTTAACGAAACAGCCGCCTAGTATGAATGTGGGCCATATGTACTTGTCCAGTTACTAGTTATATTCTAGTTACTGAACCGACACTATTCACCTTACAGTCTCGAAACGTAGCGTGCACAAAGGTGCCCGTCGCATATATTGGTTTAATCGTTGCTGAATCCGCAGATAAAACGTCAAGTTGTCTTCGTTATGCAGTTTATATTTTATACATAGATATATATTATATATTTTGTTGGTTTTTCGTCTGCGTGTTTTTTTGCTTTTTGTTGTTGTATCTCACATGTAATCGATAACGCTGGGGTACAATTTATGTTAAAAGGTAATTACAATTGATTTAGAGCGGGCTCTGCCGAAATTTTTATATATATATATTTATATATACTGAACACGCATGTATACATGCGTCTGTACATCGTAACTATGCTTTAATGCTTAACCTTTATATATAATAGATTTCGCTTATTTAGCTTTAGTTTAACTTTTACTTTATTGTGTGTTTCTTGTTGTTGTTTTTTTTGTTTAGTTTTTTTTGCGTGTTTTCTGGTTTTGTTTTTTTGTGGTTCTCTTTCTTTCGATTTGTGTTCTTTTCAAGTTTTGGATTTTGTGTGTTCTTGTTTTTCGTTTACTGGGGCATAAACGTCGAGGAGGCATCAATCTTCATCTTAAGGAAAACATTTTCTATATCAATAATAATAATATTAGGTAATAAAAAAAAAAATAAACAATTACATACACATTTAGCGTAATATTAGAGGGACTTCTGAGGTTCGAGGGTTCGGGATTCGGGTTCTGGGGGACCTTAGGGAGATAGACTTGAGGGAGAAATGCAAAGAAACGCAATCACAATGAAACATTCGACGGGCGACGGTCGACGGGCGTCGGGCTGTGCCCTTACTCCAGTTTCATCGCCATGCCCGGCGGCGGCGACGCCTCCAGCTGCTCAAGGAACAGCTCCTCCAGCGGCCGGTCGCTGATGATGCGGAAGAAGAACAGGTTGTCCAGACACTTCAAGCTGATCGATCGCAGTGCGGGCAGGCGCAGCAGTAGCTGTGCAAAGCGTCCATCGTCGCCGGGATGCTCCAGTCGGCAGTGCTCGTCCAGGCAGGCGTAAACCTTTTCCCGGCACTTTTCGATCTCCTCCCGCTTCTTGATGCCCCGTATATCCGGATTGTACAGTATGATCGCCTTCAGGCAGGCCAGCTCGCGTCGGTCCAGCTTCAGGCGCTTCATCTTCACGCTCAGCTCGGACAGGATGCGATCGAAGATGGACGATACGCCGGCCTTGATGGCGCTGTTGCGATGGTATGAGAAGTTCTGGTTGAGGAACAGCTGCTGTGGCTGCTGCACCGGCGATCGCCGCTCGAATGTACCGTCGTGTCCCAGGTCGCCGCCTCCGCCACCGCCGCCGCCGCTGCCCATAGTGTCATCCAGCGACACGATACTGCACCAGGCGACGTTCGCGATCAGCAGCTCATTCCATGCGGCCTTCAGCAGTATGACCTGGTCGTCCAGCGGCACCTGGGCAAAGTGCGGCATCATGCGCGCATACTCGACCATCTGGTAGAGCTGCTTATTGACCACCTGGCACAGAGCGGACACGGCGCCCTTGTAGTCCGGCTGCACGGTGGAATTGGGACCGACGCGCAGAAAGGACAGCGCCCGGTCGCCGCTCATCGCCTCCGCTCGCTGTTCGGCGTCCAGCAGCCGTTCTATAGAAAAGTCTCGGGACACATTGTTGGTCATGAAGTCGTCGGAGCCGTTGCCGGTGCCCAGGCCGCCGGATCCACCGCCTCCCAGTCCACCGCCGCCGCCACCGCCGGTGTTTGAGCCACCAATAGGGCCCGGTCCGCTGTTGCCACCGCCGCCGCCGATGCCACCTCCACCGCCGCTGGCACTAAGCCGGCCCGCCGAGTTGCGGGCACCGCGTTGACGCTCCTCCTGTACCGCCTCGCGCTTCATGCCGCAGGTGAGGCACTTCTGGTAGCGGCAATACTGACAGCGATTCCTTTGCCGCTTGTCGATTATGCAGTTGCGGTTCTCGCGGCACGCGTATGTGAGATCCTTGCGCACTGTGCGCTTAAAGAAACCCTTGCAGCCCTCGCAGCTATAAACGCCATAGTGCTTGCCACTCGCCCGATCGCCGCAGATGGAGCACAAGTGTTTGACGTTGCTCATCGGATGATTCGGCGGATATTGCTGCTGGACGGCGGCAGCGGCTGCGGCAGCTGCAGCGGCGGCGGCGGCGGCAACAGCCGAATTTGGGGCCTGTGACATCTGGGCATCCGCGGAGCCGGAACTATTGCCCGTGGGCAGTACATGCATGGACATGGCCTGCATGAAGGGACCGGGACTCTCGGACTCCGGCGAGAACCTGCTGTTATTGCTGTCGTTCAGCTGCGAAATGTCCGGCTTGACCTCCTCCTTGATGTGGCCCAGCCGGAAGCTGGCGTCCTGGTCGCAGTTGTCCATCCTTTCGAGGGCAGCGTCGTTGTCGTCGTCGTCGTCGTTGTCTACTCCTTCTCTCCCTCGTCGTTCCTGGTTTCTCTTTTTGCTCTGTCTGCTCTCTCCTTGTCGCGCGTTCGCTTGCTTTCGCCACCGCTCTCTCGGTTTCACTTTGCCAATTGCCAACGCCAACGCCACCGTGTCCGTCCGTCGTCCGTCCGCTTATCCGCTCTTTCGCCCCCGCTGCGTCCAAGTGAATGGAGCTGCTGCTGCTACTGCTGCTGCGGACCGTCGCTTCGGTTGCAGTTTTGCCTGGTTTTCCCTTCGCCGTGCAGCCCTTGCCGCATTTATATAATCCCCCGCTGCAGTGGTGGGGCGCACTTTGCTGCGCGCTGGCAAACAATTGCGCCTTTTTAGCAACAAACAAAGAAACAAAGAATGCCAGACTTTCTGACTAATGGATTGATTAAACCTTTTTTCGCGTCGACATTTTTTCTCAACAAAGGCGAACTCACCCCGGCGGCACAACTCACCATGCTGGTGGTGAGCGTGGCGGTCTGACAGTGCAAGTGCGTGACACAGGTTGCCGCGTCACGAGGCGATTACAAGTAGGCTTTCCTTAATTATATTTTTAGTATAACTTATATTAACTGTAGTCATCCGTGCGTTTAGCTGATTTTTCATAATTCGTACATGGTGTAGATTTTTGTAATATTGTAGTTTAAGAGCACGCACATCTGCCCAAAAACTATCCATGATCTCATTTATAAATATTGCCTCTCTAAATAGCTTAGAAATAGTAACCATATTATTAAAAACAATAATATTATAAACAATTCAGATACTTCACTAAAAAAAAAACAAAATCTCCGTATTGTCAAGATTGGCTTCATTTCAAAGTTAAAAAGATAATAACATACTCTCCAACTTTCTCGTTAGTTCGTGACTCACGCAAGTTGCGCATCCCTAATTCACCAGAGTTGCCCCCATGACCACCCACCCAAGCCCGTAACTAGAACGAGTCTGTGGCCAATTAAACCAGAAATGGAACACTAATAACCAAATCACTCTTTGTGTGAACTTGACTTAATTACTGATAGGAATCAATCAGTCAATAGAGGCGAAAACCGGAATGCGAGCACAGGCGACAGCCCTGGCTGCCCGGTAGCGCCATTGCACTTCTCACCTCAGTCGCGGCAAATCGAATGCAACCCTGCGTCTGTCTGGCTCCCCCATTGCCACACAGTGCAAATAATTTTGCGCCGCCGCTGCAATTATATGGAAATGGGGAAATGCAAAATGGAAATGGGAATGGAGAAGAGATGGAGACAATGGGAATGCGAATGTGCAACCTCGACCCCATTGCAGCAGAGATGGCAGCGGTACGAAGACGCGGCTGAATCGAGCGGTCTAGCCTACTGAACCGAGAACTGAGCTAGAGCTACGACATATGTATGTATGTACATAAAACTGCAGCGGAACCGAATTAAGCGAAATGCAAATGCAATTGCAACACTTACACTTACTTGCAGCCAGTGGCGTTAGATGGACGCCGACGGCTGTGTTTACTTCGCTTATCACGGGCGTCAACACACTCACACACTGGCATATACACAAAAACACACACGGGCGGTTTTAAATCGTTGCAATCTTTATTGTAATTGTAATTGAGTCCATCATCATCACAAAGAGACGCGGTAATTGGCCATTCGCAGCGGTTGCGGCGGCAAAGAAGACGAGATTCGCAAACAAACAGCTGGCCACGACGGGTGTGCGTGGTGAGATTGCGGGGTAACGTACCCTAGACAGGGGGCGAAACTGGTTATTGTTGCCCAGGCATGGTGAGTTGCCAATTCAAATTGTCCGCAAAATGCGCTGTGAATGGCAAATAACACAATACTCGACTCGCAAATAGTTCGCTTGGAACTTGGATTTTAAATGCTCTTTATTCGATTAATATTTATCATATATATTAAATACAAATCCATACACATACATATACATATGTATGTTTCTTTTGCTATCGTTTGTTCGCCTCTTCTGTGTAACTCAGCAGACTTCTTTGTATAGGCGATACTGCTATTGCTAGCATACTATTATCTTGGAATTCAGTTACTACCAGATAACTGTATGTTAACATGGAGATTTGGCTTAGTTAATATTGTTTTTTAGTCGCTATCCGAATCGGAATTTGCATGCAGCCTGTGCTTTAGCTCTGAGTTGTGTAGATTTAGCTCCCCAATGCATTCGTTCAAATACTCGATCTCCTCCTGGTACAGACCTTTTTCGTATAAAAGATTCTCATATTCGCGCATAATTTCTTCAAAATTCGAGGAGCCATCACGATCACGGCTAAGTTCTCTGTTACTGCCGGTGCTGTTCGAGCTGCTGCCGCTGTAACTGGTGGCGCTGCTGTTACTGGTGGCACTGCTGTTACTGTAGCAGGCACTGTTGCTGTTACTGTAACTGGCACTGTTACTAGGTCTGCTGGTGTGGCTGTAATCTTGGCTCTGATTCTGCCCACCGCTGCCTTCGCCCCCACCGCCGGCTCCTTCGTTTTCAAAGTCCAGATAAAGCTGAAAGTAGGTTTCAGCCTCAGAGCGGCAAATGGGACATGTCCTTGATCTGGAAAATTAGATCGCAATGGCTTTAATGTCAGCAGACCTTATCTACTATTTATGTATATTTTTCAATTCATTTTTTGCTTTCTCTTAGCTAAACTTTTGTTGAAAGTATTATTTGCGGGTTGTTTATTTCTGGATCGAAATAGAACCTTACTTTTGTTATTAGTTCTATTTTATATTATTTTTATAAAAATCTACTTT
Source organism: Drosophila parvula (assembly GCA_018904695.1). NCBI lineage: Eukaryota > Metazoa > Arthropoda > Insecta > Diptera > Drosophilidae > Drosophila > Drosophila parvula. The sequence goes on from JAEIIG010001106.1 coordinate 17,039, forward strand.
TTCTTAACTAAAATCTTTGGCTTATTTTTTATGAAAGTTTGCAAAAAAGAAAAAAAGATCGGTTGGAATAGGGCCTTATTTTCGTTATCTGCACTTCCAAGTTAATCAAAATCCAAGATTAATTCGATTGTCGTATTATTTTCTGTTGTTTTAATGGACAAAAAAACAGAAAAAACACTATAGCTTTATGTTTGTAATAAAACTAGTTAGATAGCTTGAAGGAAAAATAAACTCAAACGTCTGCTGCGCTTTTGTTCTGGGAACCCCCAACAAAGAAAAGGGGAAAACTTGAACGTGTGAAAAAAAAAAACAACACAAAGATCACCGAAAAAAAATATATTCCTTGTTCTTACACTAAAATCTCATTATTTAAATAATTTTCAACAATTTAGTTATTATTTTTTTTTGGATTTAAGCACTTTAAAAACTCTTAAAACCTATTCCTTGGGTTACTTTGCTGTTTGAGAGCTACTAAGTTTTTTTTTAATTAGTTTATTCTTTTTTTTTGTTTTTTGTAAAAAACACTCACTGCTCCCGCCAGCGAAAAAGGCATTCCTCGTGGAACGCATGTCCGCAACTGCCGGCGTGTATATTGTCCGAATTCCGATACCGTTCCGCACAGATCGTGCAGATGACATTATTGCTACTCATTTCGCTTCGATCCGCTTGGATTCGCTTTGATTTGATTTGATTTCGATTTGCCGGCGCCGTGTTACTGCTCGACCGGTGGCGTTGCACTGACTGCAGCCAGCTGGCCGAGGCGATAAGCTTCCAGGCGATAAGTCCCGCCCACCCTACTACCTTCGTGCGCTGCCGCCCCCCACACCCCACAAACGAACATAAGCCGGGCAAAATGGGTCAGCGATGGACTACGCCCAGAAAGAGTATTGTCATTAGTTCCCGATAAATACTATATACAACATATGTACATATGTCCATCGAAATTCAATGAGATAAAAGTGGTGAATTTTCATATAGTTTCTATGCTTAAAAATAGCATTTAAGATTTTAATTAATCAATTGTATTGGCAAAAACATATTTGTATTTAAGATGAACGATTAAGATACATAGGGCATATATATTAAGATACTTTCTTGGCCCGGCCTCTGCTCATGCCACTCGTGTGGCATCGGCCAGGGCCCTCGGGACAGCACACAAACCTCAATTCGGGATCCAAACTTAAACTTAAACTTTCCCAAGAATGCTGAGCTACATGTGTCCAGGCTACATGTTGCTAGGCACATGCTGTTAGCAACATCCAATGTTGCAAAGGTATCGCTAAGTCAGTAACTTGATTATTTAATAATTTCCTTTCTTAGCTTTTTCAAGTATTTAATTATTAATAATTATTATCAGTAATCTAGCCGAAAATGTAAAGTCCACAACAGTCTTTTTGTTTGTGATTTGTATGGGCCTGTAGTGGGCGTGGCTAAATTTTAAAACAATCATTATTGGCTTGCAACTATTAAGATTGCTGTCACCGAATTTGTTAGCTCTAGATAGCATAGTTACTGAGATTTAGGTATTTATATTAGGTATTTATATTGTAGGTACATATATGTATATGTATTTATACAGGCAGACATTGTCTAAATCGGCTTGTCTGTTGATGCTGATCCACAAAGATGCGCCTCATTTAGCTTGTTTTAAACATTTGTTTGGCTGGCTAACAGGCTATAATGTGCTATAATATAATATAATATATAATAATATATAATAATATAATATAATATAATAAAAAAATATCAAATTGATATCCCGCACAAGA
>JAEIIG010001135.1:0-48103 GCA_018904695.1 Drosophila parvula
TGTTTTTGAGGTTTTTTTTTTTGGTGCCCCTCTTGTTTTTAAACATTTTTGACTTTTGGCCCCGCGACGACGACTGTTGCTCGTCGCTCTGTCTGCTGCGCTCGTTTGTTTGTTGTTTTAATTAATTTGTAAATTTACTCGACCAGATTAAAGCAAAAGAGAAGCAAATTAGCCAGGGACGACTCCAGCGCCAACAATGCAGATGGACGACAGATGTCAACAGGGCCCAGCGAGGGGTGCAGAATTTCGTGAGGCGCAAGTGAAATATGGAGAGTAAAAAAAATAAACAAATTTTTCTTGTGAAAAGTTATTTTTTTGACAGAGGCAAACCACTTAAAATTCGGGAATCTTTTAAGTGGAGGGGTAATTAGTAAATCTGTTGGAAATTAAATAGTTACAGTAAACAGAAAATTAAGGAAACTTCAGGGGGAAAAAGTTCATTAAAATAATTAAGAAATTAGAGTTACTAAAAAAAAACGGTGTGGTAGGCTGGTAATATATATGTTTTACAACTTATACAATCTTTGCTACTGTGAGATATCCTAACGCGATAACTACTAAGCTTCCAAATCGATTTAATAATGGAATTTACATAATGATAAACATACTCGACAAACAAATAAATAAGCAAATAAGTACGTCTTAAGACAATAAATCAAAACAAAACAATACCCACATTGTTCAAATAGATTTCTATGGCCTGCTATTAGTGTGCTGTCTCTAATTTATTATAGAAAACCCGAATCTAAAATCTATTCATTAAATTAAATAGTCTTGGCTGCCAATAAAAGTCTCAAATGGTTTGAAAACTCAATTAGAGGCAGACACAGGACACAGACAGACACCTGCAACTGCGGCTGAATCAACATTTGCAATTTAAGCCTCATTCTTTCGACTGTCTCGCATTTGTTTACCTTAATGTTATGGGGAAATCTATCAAATTTCCAGGGGAATGCCCCGACGACTACGCAACAATCATTCGCAGTCTCCAAGTCTCCAAGTTTGCCAATAATAATAATTCAATTTCCTCCGAAAGAGGAGTCAACACAATTTTGTGGAAAATTCAGTGGGAAACTCATTCGCCTCGAGGCCATTTAATTGCTACACTCTCGCCCAAGTTAGAACAAAGGCTGGCGCTAAAATTATACGCAGTACAAATATATACGCAACAATTTATTTGCAGCTGTGTGTTGCTTAAAGTATTTAACTTGAGTTTAACCGCAATGGCAAAACTTTGTCTTTGTCTTGGTCTGAGTCTGAATCTGGCTCTGGCTCTGGCTCTGGCTCTGGCTCTGGATCTGGGTCCTTTTTCCCGGCTATATTGACACATTTGTTTGGTGGAAAAACGGGGAAATAAAAAGAAAAGAGAGAGAGAGCGAAAGCTACTGAAATTCCTTGCGGTGTCTGGGAGCTAAAAACGAATTTCAAATTAAATAAACAACAAACAGCAACAGCAACAACAAACAAACTGAAAAAAAAAACTCCCAAATGTGCAATTAAAAAATTTTACAGTCATAACTTTTTATTATGGAACATAATTCAGACTTTTTATGCACACAGCGCGCGCTGCCAGGAGCGGGCCAAGTAGCTCCACTGCGCGTGTTTAATTTCGTTTCTCGTCCTGTTTTTCCAATAAATTTTCTTCCCTTTTGCACGCAATTTCCTCACTTAACTTTTTTTTCCCACTTTCCCTGCTGCTTACAACACTTGCTGGGGGGGCTGGGTCTCCTCTCTTTTTCGGGATATGTAATTGCATTAAAGGCAACCGACGAACCGACCGACCTGCCACGACTTTTATGTGTCTGTTTTCCATCATTTTGGGTGGCCTGCCCCTGTCCCTGTCCCTGCCCTGTTTACTTCTCACATTTCGGTAGTTTCGTTTCAGTTTCTCTAAGTTTAGATTTTTATCGCGACACGAGGCGGTCGGTTCGGTGCCGTTTCATATATATTTTTTATTGGACCTAAATGTCGACACGTGGATGCTCGAGCATATTTTTTTAGATGCATTTTAATTGGAGTTTTGCTCAAGGCTTTTTATGGCAGCTAATAGTTAACTGCAAAGATTATTTCGTGGGATTAAAAACAAGAAACATAAGGGGTTGGTAATTGGTTCACAGATCTTAAGTTACCATCTGGTAATTACTTTTATATGTGCAATAGGTTTACGTGTATTATTTTAATCGGTTTTGGCTTAAGGAAGGAGCTTAAACTATTTAGCGTCTAAGTAAATTATTATACTTGCTTTTATAAAGTTAACTGCTAGTAATACAATAGTTTTTATAATAATAAGAATATTATAAAGAACTGCTTAAATATCATATAATATTACATAATTTTAACGTCAAGCCAGACTTGGTTCTACAGCACTTGATTATACATTTTAGTAATAATAACTGCAAGCTTGTTGTTAATTCCACAAAATTCTTGCCGAAAATCCAAAGCATACACATATTATATTACAAAATCCATAAGCAAGAACCTGCATAACCCTTAAATATCCCTTAGATATACCGATCCCCGGAGTAAACCTCATTTCTCACATGTGGCACCCATTAACCTACACCCATTAAGCTGTCCGACAGCCAATAGTTGTCGCCTCAACTAAATAATGCATAAATAATGCAGCAGGAGGGATACAAACTCAAATAGAAACAGGATATAGGATGGGGGAAGGGGAGCAAGGGGAGGGCTCTGACTGGATATACTATATATTAACCCATTCGAGGGCAAAGGGGTGACTCTGGGCTTGGTGGATTTGTCGGCCAACAAAGTGAGAAAACCGCAACGGAGCGGCATAAAAAATGCATAAAACGAGGACAGAATAAAGTCATAAAGTAAAAATTGCAGACATCAGAGGGGCGCCCAGGGGCGACGGCGGCAAAGGAGCGTCCTGAGACCCAAGGAAAATAAAGGAGTGTGTGTTTCGGGGGAAAAGCAAGGGGGGAAAAGTGACTCGCTGAGTTGTTGCTGTTGTTGTTGTTGAGCCTGGGTCTTGTTTGAGGTTTCAATAGGTCATAATTCACGCCTAGTCGCCGCCTTTTTCCCCTTTTTTCCTTGCCCCATCGTTAGCCGCCTTTGGACAAAAAAAAAAAGAAGGGGGAAATAAAAGGGGATCAGGCAGGAGCAGCAGGAAAATAAGTGCAAAAGTGTGGGTGTTCTGCTGGCGCCACATAAAAAAAAGAACAACAACACGTGTGTGTGTGCACAACCAATATGCGAAGGGAGAACAGATCGAGTTACTGTCCGAAATAAGACGGGTGGCACTGTGGTTTCAAGAGGGGATCCTTTTTTTTCTTAATCTGTTAAAAACACAAATTATTATTGAAACATCGAAATATAAATTCGTTTTCAAAGGAAATACGTTTTTAAAACTAAATATTCTTATTGAAATTTGTAAGGCAAGTTATTTTATCTAGGAACTCACCTAGAGTTTTTTTTAGTTAAGTTTTCTTCCAAAATTTACATCTCCTAATTAATTATTTATATTACCCTAAGGAAAAACAGATAGTAGCTTTTTAACTTATATTTTTTTAACTTTAGGAAATAGTTTCAACTTTTTACGGAACTCGTTTAAAGAGAACTCTTGAAAATAGTCTAATTTATAATCCTTCCAAAAATCACTGCTGATAGTTTGAAACATTTGCAAAAAAGTTAAATTGAAGCTGGTAGAAAAAGTGTCACTAGAAAATAAACAAGGAAAAATGAAAACTGTTATCATGTGTTAGTTGTATCCTTCTCTTCCCCCCTCGCTTCCCACGCTCTCCTTGGTGCACTGTGCAAATTTGTTTTGGTCGCTGGTGTTATGTTTGTTTTTGCATTAGCTGCGGTCTGTCTGGTTGCGGGGGATAAGGGGTTAAGAGGGGTAAGAAAACGAGTGGCAAGGATACAGAGGAAAATCGGGAGTTAAGTAGGAGCGGGGACTGCGCCGCCTGATGCCTGCTTTTGTCTTCTTTATGGCTGCTAACGATGAAAAATGTTTTGCGTGGTGCGTGTCCCGCTGAGTTTTCCCGCCTCTACTGCGGACTTTTTCAGTGCCCTCCCCCCTAGGCTTTTCCAGACCCCTCTCTTCCCCCCCTTATGTTTTCCTCACCTCTTTGCATGCGTGGCCCTTTGTGCATATGTCAGAGTCGCACTTAGGACCCACGAAAAGCGCCAGAAAAAAACGTAACAACATAAGATTAGCAGACAAAATCGAAGCAGGGAATACACTTTAATAAGTAAATAATATTTACAAGATATTTACTCAAAGTTCTAATATCTATTTTAGATTATTAAGCACCTTTATATGTTTATTTAAATGTTTAATACAATTTACTTAGTTACTGATATAAGAAACTATAAAAGAAATGTCAATAATATATTGTCTCTTTAGGCTTAGTGTTTGTTTGGTAAGAGAATAGATTTTCATAAATATTTAATCTTCGACCGCCTTTCTAAGCTTTTAAACTTAGTTTAAAATTGGTAAAACTCCTTGGAAAGGGCATTTAAAACGCAGCACATGCTTTTATCCTTTTTTCCTGTTCTTTTTTTGTTGCCCGGGACTTTTGTTTGTCGGGACTAAAGTTAATCCCCATTATGAGAGTGGGTGTGGCCAGGGGCTGGCGTCAGCTTTAGGGTTGTCGCCCGCAGGTAATCGCAGCGAGTAGCGACGGAATGGTAACGGGACGGGGACGGGGACGGGGACGGGGACTACAGTCAATGGCACTTTCGGTTATGGCCATAAAGTGCCTGCCGCGGCCCAAACCCTCCTACCAAGTGGTCTACGTCTGCCGGTGGTGTTGTCTGCTTACCTCCTTTTCCTCCACCGAGAGGATGGGGGCTTACGCAATTCTCATCCCTTAAAAAGCTCGCCCTTCTACGTAATTAAGATCGCGTGCTAAACTTAGTCCGCTTAACTAACTTTGCATTAGTCGTCGTCGTCGTCGTCGGGGTGGAATTTACATTCTGCCGGACTCGCTCGGAGATAACATTTCAAATATATCACAGAGAAAATATTACATTTGCTAATGTAAGTCCCTTCTGCATACTTACAGGAGTGATCAATGTTTTTCGGTAAATATTAATAGGAATTTTCGTTAGAGAGAGTGAGTAAAAGCATTTGGGGTTAAAGTAAAGCTTATTAATAGCTTGATTAATGGTGGCTATTAGGTGCTATTTTCTGTATAAGCCAGGAGGACGAGAAGGTGGTTTTTGTTAAGGATAAAAGTGGTAGTTCTCTCTAAATTAAGAAGGTTTAAACCTTCGAGGAAGTTATTATATGATTACTTCAATATTATATTTGTAAACCTTAAATAAGTTAATTAAATCCCTTCTAAAGTAGAGACGCATCTAAGATCCCTAAACTCCAAGTCATTCCTCTTAAAAGTAAGCAACGCAGATACCTCCAGAAAAGCCAACTTTAAAGTCAAATCAAATCGCAGTCAATTATGCAATCGGTGCTTTTATGGTAATTAAAAAATAATAAAAACAAAGATAAATGCATAAAAAATCATTCAAAGATAAGGAGCAGAGAAATCCAATTAATTTCACACCGAAGCCAATTAAGTTGACAGGCCAAAAGCAAGGGGAGACGGGGGGACAGACGACGAAGGCGAATCCTGTTGCTCTTCGCTCACCTGTACAAATACGCACACACACAGTCAAACACCTAGACCGCCAATTAACACACGTGCAAAGGCAAAGAAAAGAAGTGAGAGGGAAAGCGGCGGAAAAACAGAGATGGCACGTGCGTAGGCTGGGAAAACCGCAGCGTAACTTCCGCTTTTTCAGCTTCAAAGTCAACTGAAACCGAGAGGAATTTCCTTGCATTTTTTTTACCAGTTTATTTCTTAAACGAAAAAGTTGTAAAAATATTTAAAAAATAATAATAAGAAGTCGAAATGGGAAAACGAAATAAACAAGCAGCGCGGCCAATAAAACACGCTTTAACCCCTTGTATTAGGCAACAAAGTAGCTGCTGTTGCTTCCTCGGGGGGGAAAATACGATGGGGGGAAAATGGAAAATGTGGGGAAAAGGTAGGGAACGAAAAAAATATGTGCGGTACACTCTCAGGGCTAAAAGGGAAGAAAAAAGCGGAACAGGAGGCTCTTTTTTTGTACTTCCCCGCGTTTTCGCTTTGGCGGCGCATTTGAAAATAATTTTCCAAGCATTTGTTATCCATATGAAATGTGCCAAGGATATGCGACGACCTCCTCCGAGTCTCCGTGTGTGTGTGTCTCGTATACTTGATTGTGTGTGTGTGTTTGTATATTTGTGTGAGTGCCTTTTGACTCGTTACGGCAGAGAAGAGTCCCTGCTCCACAGTAAAAATCCCATGAGTTTATCGGATCCTGTTCTGATTCCACCCTGTAAACCAATGTCTGAGGGAGTTTGATGGGCTCTTTAGCATTTTTGAGAAAGATGCAATGTATTTACATTTACATTAAATAAATTAAATTAAAAGATACAAATATATCTACAGATAAGATATATTTCCTGCCTCCAAAGTACTAAATTCTTTTAGATTAAATAAAAGGTAATTGATTATTGCAAACGAGTAGATTAAACAAATTATAAATATCGTTTTATAGATGTTTTAAATATGTGTAAATGTTAAATTAGTTAACAGAATAGGGTACGAACAAGTCTATAACATAAGATTCTTTAACCAATTTTATTCCACCTTTCCAGTTTGTTATGTTTTTTTTTTTCCTGTCGGCTAAAAACGCATTTTTAGTACATTGAAAAAAGTAAAATGTAAACAGGCTCAAAGCCGAGGGAGGGGGGGGCGAGGGCAAGGCTGTAGGATTTGCCTCCATTAAATAAACAATTTTTTTTTTTTTGTCATAGATACAGAATCAGACGCACACAGACTGGGGGCATATATGGGATATTTATGAGCCAGAGGGAGTGTGGGGCGAAAATTGTTGACATTGAAATTTTACGAGCTTTGCTCTGGCATTGTCCCTGTTGTGGGAAATCGGTATATCTGCTCTTACTTTTTGCTTTAATTAAATATATATATATGTATATGAAACATAAAAAAAAACAAAACATGGAAATGCATAAAATTCCTCGAAATGTTTACCAAACATTTTGTTTGCCTTGGCAATTTCGTCAGGTTGTGTAATTTGATGCGATGCTATTTGCCTTTTGATTTTTTGGTCAAATGAAAAAAAATGTTCAAACTTTGGATTACTTTTGTGAGTTCGCATAACGAGAAGAGTATGTTGGAAATAAAAAATCGAGTGCAATTAGTTGAGAAAACAAATAAAAGCTGGGATTACCCTGGATAGAAATGTTTGTTCTTCTTTGATTTCATTAAAAGCGAAAAGAAGAGAAGAGCAATAATTGCAAGGCAAGGAGTCAGTCAAATAAAATATTAAACTCCTTTATTTAAATGAGGAGATTTCCCATCCTCCACCTGCCTCTCTCCTGCCCCTGCCATCGCCCACTTTGGATGGACTCTGCTTCAAGTGGCAAAAAGTTTACAGGAGTGAAAAAGTCCTCCACTTCTCAAGTGGAAGAAAAACAAGGAGCAAAAAAGGAGCTCCGGGAAACCAGAGACCAGAGACCAGAAGCGAGATTTGCTCCTCGGCTGAACGGAGATTGTAACGCGAAGCGGGCCAAAATAGAAGTAACATTCTATTATTAACAACGCCACTCCGTCGCTCCTCTCTCTCTCTGGCACTTCATAAACAGCAGCAGACTATGCCGAGAATGAGAAGAGCAATATGAAACAATGGCAGTAACAATGGATGTGGATGGATGGCTGTTGGCCGGAAGGACCAGCAGACAGGACAACAAGGATACGGGAGGTGGAGCCGCAAGGAGCAACAGCAACAGCAACAGCAACAACGACGTGACGACGTCATCATTGCCAACAAAGTGTTGACATCTTTTTGCCCATTCATCGTGTGTCCCCAGTCCATCCATCTCTTTTCCGCTCGAAACTCACTGCTAGTCTACCCTACCTTACCCCCCATTGGGGCCAAACAATCCTTGACTAACGCTATTCGTCCTTTTTAATTAATTTCACTTACTGCAGTCTCTCTGTCCTACGGCCTCCCCCATTCCCCACAAAGGATAAAACAGTGAGAAATTATATTCGGAATATAAAGAAATTAAATGAAATTCACTCGAAAATAAATTCACAGATAACATAGGGTGGTGTTTTTGAGGTTGCAAGCAGTATTATTAGCTCATATTTTATATATATTTTAAATTAAATAATACACATAGTAATATTATAGTTTCTTTCTCTGTTCAAGCTGTCAATGCGACATGGTCCAGTCTCACGTTGAGCTTAGTGGGTTTCCTCGAATGGAGAAATAAAAGGCAGGTCCTTGGGGGGCTGCTCCTGCCTTCTTCCCCTTTTTTGTACTTTTGTTGCTGCCTGAGAAGTTTTCTTCATAAATTTATAAGCGTCACGTTGCTGACACTCTCACATATCTTTGCACACACTTTTTTTTTGCCACCTTCCTTGCGCTCTCTCTCTCTCTCTTTCCACCTGTGCCCCAGATAGACAGACGGCTAAAAGGACATGGGTGGCAGCGGGATTTTGAGGCGCCACAGGATACGAAATGAAGAGATCAGAAGCAAAAGCTCAGTTGTGGGGAATAAAAAGGGAGAGCAAATCACTTATGCAAATTGGCCAAGAATTTTTCGCATTGTTCACTCTGTTGTGCGAATGGAAATGTTAACGAAAAAAATCTGGGAAAATTCTAAAAGGTTGTGGGTAAAATATTACCCAAAGAAAACGGTGCTAACTGCGTTGAAAAAGTTTCAGGGATTTAATAAATATCCATTTAACCATGTATATCTATGTAAAAACATGGATATATATTCATAATAACTAAAGACTTCTTGAACTAATAGTTTTCGAGTTGAATAAACTCCTCAAACCCCGCCAAGAAACATATCTATCCGATAATAACCCAAAAATTACCCTGCTAATCTCTGGCACACTTAACACTCATCATAATCCCAGTTCCCGCTCCCTTCTCAGATACCAAATCATATCTTATCTGTGGGAGAGTTTCCTCTCGCCACCTGGTAGTCATTTCTTACACCTGCACTTTCACCCGGCCATTATTTCGTTTTGCGGGGTGACTGCAGGAATGGCCAAATTAAATAACCATGTGCTCCTCCGCCAGTTGAGTTATGGGTTGGAGAAGGACCCACCTCCAGGTGTGGGAATCTCGAAAATTAGATTTCCCGGACAACAGGTTTCCATTATTGGCGCTCTGGCGTAGTAGCTGCTACGCTCCTACGCACTCCGTTTTGCATAATACATAAATATTTTCTATTTGCCGTCATATTCCAGTGGCTGAGCCTGGCCAGGATACGTCTGTGCAGCCAGCCCTACGTCTGCTGGGGTCTCGAGTGGCAGCAATAGGCACAGCATAAATAAGCAGGCTTTCCTTCGACCAGGTGGCAAGGAGGCAGGAGGCAGGAGCCGAGCCTGCCACTCGTCACTCACCCATTTCGCCATTTGCCATTCATGCGTCGTCCTGGTCTCTCAGACATCATTCATACAAATGTCTGAGCCTGCTGCTCCTTCTCCTCCACCTTCTCCCCCTCTTTTTCACCTCTACTGGCTCCTGCTCCTTGGTTTTTATTATTTATGTTACTCATTCGACTCGTATCCTGCTTGTTGATTGCTTTGCCTACACGTGTAGTTTTCTCTCTTTCTCAGCCACTGCTGCCACTGCTTTTCCTGCCCTTATTTACCAATTCCTGTGGCTCCTTCTTCATCTGGAAAAAAAAGGGACTGGGGGAGTTGGGACTGGGGCTGTGGAAAGCGTGGAAAGCTGCCTTTGTTTGGCTCGCCTCGTCGCGCTAATATTATGAATGGCAACTCATGCATTGTAGCCAGTAGTCCTCGCTCCTCGGTTTTTCTGTTTCAGCTTCTATTGCTGCTGCCGCTGCCGCTGCCTGCTGCTACTTCTGCCCCACGGAAAATTGTGGTCGCCCTCTCTCACCTCTCAGTATTTACTGCTTACGAAAAATAAACAGGAGCGGAGTGCAAAAGCTCAAGGGAAGTTTGAGGTTTTAACTCTTAGCAGGAAAAATGTCTAGTTTGGATTAGTTAACTCTTATTTATTATCTTACGAAATTCCAGTTAAAAAATATCCTTTAATTTAAAGATGCATACAAAAAACTAAACTGTGAATTTAGAAAGAGATTTTTCAATAGTAATCTATTAAATGTTACCCAAAATATTCCCTTAAACTAATTTTATATATTCCTGATACACAGAACTCCCCTCGTTATATCGCATTTCGCTCCTGGCTTCTCCCTTTACCCGCAAAGTGTCAATGTAAGCCCCCCCAATGTGAGCCTGCCGTGTGCGTGTGCGTCCTTGTGCGGTAGCCAGCATGTGTGAGTGTTTATATTAGAAGAATCGTTGTAAGCCCCTTTTGGCCAAACAAAATGCTGCTAAATTGCTTCAAGAAAGCGAAGAATAGAGGCAAATAAAGTAGAGCACATAAGTAACACACACACACACAACAACAACAACGAGAGGGAAAGCTGAAAGGAAAGTGTCGAGGGGCAAAGCGTATACAGGGGCGTTTAAGGAGAGCCAGATACTTAAATCCTTGTATTTGGCCAGCATTAAGTTATATTTCACCTGGACGAACTGCGTTGGTTTACCTTTCCCTGCACCCACCCAAAAAATTCATTTTCCTGTGCACTTTCCCAACTGCTAATAAAAAATTGGGGTCAATTTGTTTTGGCATGTTGAAAGGTTGACAAAAATATATGTTTATATGCACCCAGTACTTTCATATTCCATAACCCCGTCCTGTTTCCACGGGGTCTATTTGTCCAAGTCGGTATGTTTTTCCCTGCCGGCCGACATTGTTGTTAAATATAACAATATTTATTTATTTATTATTTACACGGCCCTCGGCAGCACAACTGCCAAGGTTGTGGGTCACTCCGAGGTGGCTCTCTCCTGTAATCTATCAGAGATATTGCTCCCAGGCCGTCCGTCCCAGTCTGACTGTCTGTGCTGGCGTTTTAAATATTTAAGTCATTTCCCTGCCCCAGCAGGGAGCGCAACATCATTAAACTTATTGGGTTACAAGGACGGCCTCGGTGTCGGCATCGGTGTCTGTGTCGGGGGCTGGGCAATTGCATTCGAAATGAGAGGGCGGGAGGGAGGAGGAAAAGATGGAAAACGGACTGGAGATCCTGCGGGGATATCCGTGTGGTTTTGTACCTTTTGTAGTCCTGTATGTTTGGGGCTCTCGGTGTTCTCGGGGGCGTGGACAAAGTCTGAAAAGTTTCTGTTCCTGATGAATTTGTATGAAGAGGCGTTGACGTATTGATCCAATTGGTTAGAGGTGGAAATTGGTCAGGGATCTGGGTTAGGAACGTGGGTGAGGGTGAGGAAAACCCATGTCAAGGATTCTTTACAGAACTTTAAACTGACTGTGAGGGATATTTTTAATTGTTACAATTCAGAAGTCTTGAGTTATTATTCTATTACTTATCCTTAAAGGCACCCACTCATTTTCTATCATTCCTATGGTAGCTACATATATGATAATAGTTCTATAGCTCGTCCGGGTCTCTTACCACTTACATTCAGTAGAAAGAAGACTATTGGGAGAGTTTCTTCCAGTTAGTTCCAAAATTCCATGTTCGTTACAAACGGACAAGCGGATAAACGGACAACAAACAGTTTAAAATTGAGAAATACTTTCACGAGACAAAAAATTATGGAACAATGCAATTTCCTTGTAGTTTCCTCATTCCATTTCCGATTTGCATTCACAACCCAAACCAACTCCTGGCATAGTGCACTTTGTAATTAAAGCAAGCCTGATCGAACACGTTCCAGTATGCAGATTTTCATGGATTCCAGATTTTCTCCCGCCCCCCAAAATTACGAACTTGGCACCAGTCAAGGAAATTTCGCAGAGAAATGGGGGAAAACTGCTACTTGAACATGCATTTCTCTCCGATTTCGATTTGCAATTCAATATCTCGTTGCTCTTATTTTTTGCGTGTTCCCCCCCCCCATCCCAAAAATGGTGCATAAATGAAAACTAATTCGTGAAAATGTTGTTTCCCCTTGTTTATAAATGCTCCTCTTGTTATTTTCTATTTTCAGTGGCAAATGTCAGCGGCAGCAGCAATCCAGGACTGGTGATGGAGAAATCAAAGTGAACAGAGATCGAGGGAAAAATCAAGTGGAAAAGATGACAATTAAAATGCAGGCAGCTGCAGGAAAAAGCGAGAAAATCAAGAAACTGCAGCCAGAACTAAGGGGCAACCACTTATGAAAACGACTAAAAAAGGAGAAAAGCGAAAACGAATCAAGCCAAACGGAAAAACAACGAACCAAGGAAGAAAATTAAAGAGCAACAATTACAAGGAAGCAGACGGGAGAAAACCCACAAAAAAGACAAGATAGTTCTGGCAAAGTCAAGGAGGAGTCCGGCAAAGGCTTACCACCGGAAACTGGCCAAAATGGATACATGTTTCGCTGCGGTTATTTCCCGCTGCCAGCTGGTAACGGCTTTCCTCCTAGTCCTAACCGCAGCTTTTTCCACGACGGTCCATGCCGAGCAGCACCCAGCCACGGCCGACGAAGGTGAGTTAGCTCCTGAGTACCCTTACCCTTACCCTTACCCTTACCCTTACCCTTACCATTTCCATATCATTTTATGATACACATTTCGACGGAAGTAGCACGGCATAAATAAATAAAAGGCAACGAAAAAACAACAAACAAACAAACAAACAAACGGGGAACACATCGAATTGCGTGAAAACCTCAATTGAAATATAAACAGCGTAACCGCAGAAAACCAGTTGAAAATGTTTGGAATTTAATGTAGGGTTGTGTTGCCACAACAACAACAACACACAACACACCACCAAAAAACAACAACAGAAACAAAAGCAATTTAGACATTAACACTATTTTTGTTGGCTTGGAAAGGGTGTTGTTTGATGGGACCATAAATTCCAATTAAAGCTGGACAAAAACTAAGCGTTGAATTAAAATAAAAAGGAAGAGAAATTAAATATTTGTCGGGATAGTAGTTGCTGGTTTTCGTTAGAAACAAAACACGAACCGGAGACCATAAAAAATTCAACATTTTTAAATACTCTCTTGCCCCTGGGGTTCTATTTTCCACCATAATGACATTTCACGGACATCCAAATGAAATTAGAGAACATGTCAATGAGTTTGTTTATATATCTGGAACCCCGAACCTCGGACTGCGATTGCGTTTAGTTTTCCCATTATCCAAAGCGAAGGCGTAACCCAACAGCGACGGACCAAACATCTGGCGGGAACCGTCGGCCATGGAGGGTTAATTGCACGGGCCAAATGGGAAATGGGAAATGGTGAACAGGGAAATTACATTTTTGACTTTCCGGATCTCGGGGATCGCTGCTGTCGTGCTTCAATGGCAATGCCCCGTGGAATCAAACCAGAAGTTGTGACTGCAGCTGTGACTCTAAATTTTACCAAACTTTGTTCGCAATTTTAATATTAGATCATCAGTAAATTTCCATTTGTTTAGAAAGAAAAAGATAGAAAAATATGTGGTTTTAATATCAGAAAAATTGTAGGTACAAAACCCTTCAATGTATTCCTAAATCCTCTTCAAAAACGACTCTATCCCCTTTGTGAAAAATGTAAAACAAATGTAACTTTCTGAATTGTTTCTGACACTTTCTTTCCGCTCGAATTGTGACATGTGGAGGGCCGCAGTTTGAACTTTCCTCACCCTTGCTTAGCCCAAAAATCACCCCTCGAGCGATCGTGATCACCATTGTGTCATTGTCATCAGTGTCAAAGCCAAATGTGATTTAAATTCGATTATTCTCAATTATTTTGTTACATGCACTTCATTTCCAGTGACTCAGCCAGCCAAAAAATAAGAAAAAAAAAAAAGCGGGGGGAATGAAATTTTCACCCCCCGTCAGAACGAGGAATTATTTTTTTTTGCTTCATGTTTTTATTGGTTCACTTGAGTGGATTTGGTCTGGGGACCGGGACGATGACTCCCTTCTCCTTCGTCTCGCTGCATTTGTTTGATTGAAATTGATTTTGTCTCGCCTGCGGGGATTTGTCGGAACGGGGAATGCTGCTGCCAGAGACTCGGCATTCCGGAATCCAGACTCCAGACAGCCGTACTCCGTATGAAACATTATTCTCGAGTACTTTCTCTCTGCTCTCCCACTTGACTCGCCTTGACTCCTCCAATAAAGATTAAATTCATGCCGAATGGTCGCTCATTGAGATATAGACTGGGAGGCGGAGGCTGAGGACTCGTAAGTGCTTTCAGATGCTGCCTCGTTATGGTAATCGTGTAATCCTCCCCGCGCATATAGGTTTCCCTTATTTTTTTGACTTATTTATAACACCATTCGAAGTGATTACAATCTTAATTGTAAGTGAATGCACTTGTTCACATATATACGAGTATATATAGTAATAGAGGGCACCGTTTTCAACCCCCTCGAGTCTAATAGAGGGTCGAGTATGTATTCTTGCCATATCCCACACAGGAAGTAAGGGTCATGCCCCTAACGAGGCTATATGTCTAATCAAATATTCAACCTTTTTTTTTCTCAGTTGGCCAAAACTGATTTCATGGCTGCGATAAGCAAATATCTGCCATTCCCAACAAATTACTTGTTAACAAGTGCATTTTAATGTTCAACTTTTTGGCCAAATTGTGGCACACACACACATACACACATGGTCATTCTCTCTCCCTCTGCTGTGTGTGGCCACAACTGAAATTCATGTGGCCCATAAAAAAAAATAACCCCGACTAAACGCAAGCCTACAAATGGCCAAAAACCCTCACTTTGTGTGTGTGTGTTTTGGCCAATTGGAACAGAAAATTGTGAAATGGTTTTTGTGCTGCTTTGTGATTGTGGCGGCCCTTTTTTTTCCTCGGATTTCAATGTAATTTGAACATGCAAACGGTATGCTTAACTGCTGCAGTGGGGTCAGGGGCGTCGCTTATGGAAGGGTGCTAAAACGGAAAGAATAGGCCAAAAGTTGGGTTTAATTTGAAGGGGTAATGATACGAGAAACACAGCCTTTTTAGTTTAAAACATTTCAAAGCCAAATAGTCCGCTGGGAAGTTCAAGACTAATCTCTCTAGACACGCAAGATTATTTATAATATTTCTGCGACAGATTTCTGTTGAAAAGAACCGAAGATATATAATAATAAAATAGTTCCCAGAACTTTCATGGCAGATTTACGCCACTCAATCAAAAGTTTATTAACAAAATACTTTCAGATTTATACGGTCAAGCTCTGTGGTCATGGCCTGTCGTAAGGGGTCTTCAATCAAAGGTTCCCCGTTTTAATCTACAATGAAATTGATTTTCCACCCTGTCCGAGGGCAAATGAGACTCTCGTTGGCTTTGATTACCCGAATTAAACTGAAAATTGAATTCAATTTCTACACAATTTTCATGGATTAAAATGTTAATTCCCGATCTAATTAAATGCATTGGCTTTGGCATTGCCTTTGGCTTTGGTTTCAATTTCCATGGCATTCGGGGAACTTCTAGGGGCCAGAATATATACATATATCAATAAAAAAAGGTCGGAAAATGCTTTGAATAATAATCCCCGGGGTGGGGAGTGAAAAAAAAAAACAAATCGTGAAGAGGTCGCAGCTGTTTTGACGCAGGAATAATCCATTAATTCAATAAATGTGTAGCGCGGGAGTTTCATTTTTTTTGGTTGTCTTTTTATATCGTTTTTTTTTTGTTTCCTCTTCTTTTGAAAGTCAAATATTTGTACAATAATTTGTGTGAAAATGGTGCAGCATCTGGTGACGAAATCAAAACCGATCCCGAATCCTGACCCGGGGCTAAGCACTCCTGCAAATACGAAGAGGTCCTGCTGCTGCGTCCTCCTATACTATCCTATCACCGGGGGGGAATCGCCGCCGCTGCTCGCTGCTCATTTTAATCTTTGATTTTCGTGAATATTGGCAGAGGACCCTCGACCCTCGACAGGAGCTAAGCACACACAGGACAGCGCCGCGCAGAGCAGACATTGCTGGAAAAACATGGAAAATACTTGAAAAATTACTCACCCGCAGCGGCGGCGGTGGCAGCGGCTGCCGGCGGCCTGAATGAATGAATGAATGAATATTTTCTGTATGGAAAATCCCAGGGAAACTGGGAAACGTTTTAAGCAAACACACACATATGTACATACGTGCATATGTGGAGAGAGAGAGTATGCACTCTGTGCGGTGCCAGCGGGTGGCAAAGTACCGGAACACGGAGGAGCGCGGCTCAAAAATCAATGGGCTCAAAATATTAAAGCGCTCGATTTTCATGTTTTTTCCCATGTAGAGAGCCCTCGATCCTGGACCCCACATCCCCACACCCCCTTATTTCCACACGCCCCCTTCTCAATTTCCGTGTGTGTGTGTGTGTGTGCTCCGATTTCGATTCGCCCTGCCATTCCGATTTCGCTTGAGATTGCTGTTTGTGCAATGGCAGCAGCGGCTGCCTTTTCGATTTGTAAATTGGCACTCAATGAATCAATGGATTTCGCTTCGTTTTTAGTTCTGACCGCAACACGGTGGAGCGAGGGTGGCTAAAACAGTTTGGTATAAGGTGAAACATGTTTAAAATATATTTTTTACTTAGGAGAAGGGAATAGTAGTTGTATTTTATATAAAAATATCAGAAGTTACCTCAGAGTGCAGCTCAAAACAAACTCTCTCGTTCGCTACGGCTTGTACATTGCAGACAAAGCGTGGAGGAGCAAGGGAGAGAGCACATACATGTGCAAAAGATATTTCCGAAAAGCAACTTGCCTCTCTCTTAAATCATTCTTAAAACCGATCTGTGAAACGGAACTCCCTCTTGAGAGCTCTGATCAATCAATTTACATTCCAAATCGAATCGCCTGTCTATTTGATACGTATTAATATATTTGATAGACTTAAAAGTTTTAACTGTGCAATAAATTAATTTAAAAGTCAGACAAGTCAGGGACCAATTTTATTGTAATGGCTATTTGCAACCCAAATTAAATTCATTGTTTTAAATTAAACATTTTAAAGGTATTATAGTAGCAATTTGGCAATTTTTGATGCCACCCTCCTGCCATCTCCATATATGCTTCACATACAAAATCATTCAAAGTGTTTTTTTGTCGGCCTTTTCATCGAGTTTATTTTTTTCAACACTCTTGACGTTTTGAGCTGCCGCCGCCTGCCCATCATATTTGTGTGGCGATTTCCAGCAAAATTTCTGGCTTTCGATTACAAAATACTTGACCTGCGGAGAAAGGAGGCCAGACTGGGAAAAGTGCAGCTAGTCTGGTTTCTATATCTCTCAGCGAGTGTTTGTGGGATGTCCTTTCTTTGAGCCTGCGGCCGTGACTGTGGATTCGCTTCGAGTGTCCTTCCGCCGCCTTTTCCCTTCTCCGAGGAGGAACGTGTGGCATGCTCCATTTGTGCGCTGATATACGGAATTATGCTGAAATCACGTTCCCACACAAAAACAGTCGGTGGCAGCGAACAAATGTATAGAAGCAGCGTTGGGGTTAGGATAAGAGTTTTCCTCGCTCTATGCTGTGGAAAATCTGAGCCACCAGGAAAAGTGCTTCCTGCATAAGCGATTTTCCGCCGAGATTGTGAGCGTGTGTGTGTGGCCCTTACTTTGATGTTGTTTTTGTTATTTGTTGTGTATTATTATGCTAGTGTCTTTGCCCATTTTTTTTGTTTGTTTTTTGAAAATGCTTTCAACTATTTTTATAAAGCAACCGGCAGGAGTGGCTCTAAAATAGATAAAGAGAGAGCATGAGCAAAAGGAGCAGGAATATCCTGTCTGTACTGGCAGGGAAATCAATAGTAATCCCTTTGATCGATATAGGGTCCTCCTTGGTGATTCCGTAATTTGACGAAAATTATATGACACGGGACATTGAGTTTGGGGATCGGGGAAGGAAATTAATTTGGTTTGCTCGCCAGTCAATTTTTAATGTAATTGCCGGGGTCGGTAGCAGGCACTTGTCACAGGAATACCTAGCAATCAGGGGTTATTATGTCCCCCAAGGGAATAATTCATTACAGCTGCGTTGTGTTTGTTCAAAATAAACGCAAGACGTTAAAAATTCTTCCCCAAAAATAGATTAGCATTCCCCCCATACTACTTAAAAAGATAACCCATGACTAAGCCCCGGATATTTATTTATAGAAATCCAATACTTTAAGGGCCGCTCGTTAAACTTTAAACGTTTCCAACAAATTTGATCCGAAATCAATTGGTTAAATCTGAAAGGGGTTTTATTTTAAACTTTTTCCCGTGGCTTGTGGCTCCAATTTAACGATCACACCTTAAATGGGAAGTAACTGTCACCTCATCTCCATCACAATGCGAGCTGTGAGTGACTTGGAAGCGGTGTGATTGGGTTAGGATTCCATCCGACCGACGGACGGATGATGCCAATCAATGGACACTTTTATTGCCGGCAACATTTTTCCTCATGGCCCTCATATGAGAGCCTTCATTGTATGAGTTTCACTTACTTAGTTGGTGGCAGTAACACGCCGAGAAAAAAATCTATTATAATATTAGCTAAGTCCAAATCGAATACATAAAGATTTTACTGAGAAAAAACCGAGGTAAACCTAACAAACAGAACTAATTTTTGGAAAACTTCAACAGCTGCATAAGTTTCTTCGTTTTTCCCATCATTTCTCACTGTGCACATTTTTTCCCATGATAAATGGTGGGCGTGTGGAAAAATCAGGAAAGAAATCACCTCTCCAGGGGGATGATGATGACATGGCAAGTGACATGGCCAAAATCAAATCATTGTCTCTCAGGAGAGGATGGCGAAGTCGAAGTGGAAGTCGTCCTCCTTCTGCTCCTGCCCCTGCTCCTGCTCCTGCAATCGCGTTTCTTCGAAATTAACTCGAGGAAAATGGAGAGAAAGGATGCTGAAAAATAATGGAGATTTATCAATCGCATTATCTAGCCATCAATCTTGTCACAAAACTGATAGATGAGCCATTATCTGACAAATTATCTGTCGTGCGTCGTGTGTGTTTGTGCGAGATGGGTTTGAGATTTACAAATTAGAGGCACTCGGCCCATAAATATTCCCCGAAAACCGATTGATGGGTGGATTATCTGAAGAAAAGTCAGTTGAAAGCGTGTGGAAGGAGGTGAGTTTTCCTGTCCCCTCTTTGTAATAAATAAATGCAGGGCAAAAACAAAGGGAGGGTTTAAAGGCCTTTTTAACATTTATATTCATAACTTTAATTTAACATAACGCCTTTTAAAAAATATACATCGTTCTTAGTTTCTTTCTTTATGGTTTATTTATTCCGGATAGAACTAAAGCCTAATTTCGTGTTCGCAATAAATAAATCCAACTCAACGGCGAATATATAAATTTAAAAAGTAATTTAATTTGTATACATCCGCGGGAGGCGGCCGAGCAAATTTATGAGACGCCTTTTAAAGTGTTTTTCTCGCATCGAGAAAAACTAACCATGAATATTCACGAATAATTTACAAAATTAGCTGGATGGAGTCTAGATCCCCTGCTTTTAATTCGTTCCATCTCTCAGATCCAATTTGTTAATGAAGTTATCAACGGTTCAAGTTAGTTTTCCGTTTTCCCCTGATTTGCATATCTCGTCGCTCTTGTTTATGTTTATGGGGCTTTATAATCTGCTTTTATAGTTTGTTTACTTAATTTTCTGTAGCTTTTTGACATTTCGCTCCAAATTAAAAAAGAAAGAAACGACGAAGGCAATATTTTAGGAAGAGGCTGTGGAAGCAAATAGAGGGAGTCGGCCGCTGACATATAAATATTCCCATTGCCCGAAAAACAATTCCCTGCTGCAACCAAATAGAAAAAAAAAGAACCACGAGAAACAAAAGCTAAAAGTTTTGGGCGGAAGTGGCTGCGACGCCGAAACGAAAACAAAAAAATGCAATGAAAACAAAAATAATAATAGCAGCCGAAAAAGCAAAAAAAGAAAAATAAAAAAAGGAATAGAAGTACGAATATTGCTGTTCCAGTTTTCGTTTCTTTCTGTTTTTTTTTTTTGCTTCGTTTTTCAGGACGAGTCTGGGGGTGTGTGGAAAAGTGAAATGAAAATCTAGCAAAATATGCACATGAATTTAGTTTCAATTTCACATAAATTGCCACAGCTTTAAGTGGAGAAAAAAAAACTATACACCAAATGGGATATTAATTAGTAAAGCGAAAAATAAAGCAAGGAAAACTTACTTTAAATCAGTAATAATATTTAAAGGAAATGTTAAATGTTAATAATAATGAAATAAATGTATAAAAGAAGTAGATAAGAACCAAAAAGCACTTTACATTAATTTGAATAAGGTGTTCAGTGAGATTTGTATTATTATTACTTACATTCACCTATATATTTGGTAGGTTATTCGTTATATTTATTTTTACAATCTACCTTGACTTTCTTTTTTTTTCTCTGCACATTTTTTTTTTGTTAAGGAAATAAACGCATTTTTGTTACAATTTTCGTTTCGCTCTTTTGGAGCTGTGATTAATTTTTGCCATGGGCATTTTTATTATTTCTTTGACGCTGACAACTGTCTGGGAGCAGCCGCCGGTGCCTGCCCCATTCATGGCTCCCTAAGTGGCCAAAATGTTTCTGTGCCACGTTATTAATGATCAACAAATTCCCCTGGCATTTCGTTTCGTTTTTGAAGTTGACACGTGCGAGGGAAGGGCAGAGGGAAACCGACGCCGTCCGACACCCAAAACTTAAAACTGTCCCGCGATCCACCCCCGACGTTACTATATCTCCCGATATTTCTCTCTTTCTCTGCTTTGTCATGATCCAGTGCGTAGATGCAGGGTCCACATGCCATTCCGCATTCGATGCCCATTCCCCTTTTCATGCCCAGTCGCCCCGACTGCCCCTTCTCCCTGCTATTCTATTCTCTTGTTGCGTTAGTGAAACGAAAATGAAATGAAATGATTTTGAGTAATTTATTTTATAGTCGCGCTGAAGTATTTATTATTTTGAAAAGCGCCGAACAATGCCATGATTAATTTCGCTGCATGTGGAGCATGGAGCAAGTGGCCGCCGCCGCCGCCGCCAAACCGCACCCTCGCCCAGCTCCGCTCCGCTCCCCTAATCCCTTGGAAAATTCCTTGCGGCATCGAAAGTTTTTTCTTTATATTTTTTTTTTTTGGCTGCCATTGATTGCCGAACATATTTGGGTTGCCGCTGTTTCTTTTCTCTTCTCTTGTTTTTTTTTTCTTGGGGGGTTCTCTCGTCTGTGTAGCTGCGTGTTATTTATTCGATTTGATTTCGGCTCCTCCAGCAGAGGTTCCTCTCGAAATAAGTACCTTCAACTTACAGTTGAGGTTGAAAATGTAGAACCAGAGCTTTGGCAATTAAGTAATTGACTCTGATCTCTCTCAGCTTTCAATTTATATATTTATAAATGGCTATTAATCATTAAATATAACAACAAAACAAAATATGAATAACAAAATAAGATAAAGATTCAAATAAGATCTACAAATTCTTCAGTAGTTGCATTCTCTAGCATTGCTTCCACATTAATGGATAGACATTTTGCTAATTTCGCTTTCATACTAAAGTTTCCTTTATTTTATTATCCAAAACAAGTTAAGAATGCCTGCCCGATCCTTAGATATTGAAAGAAACATCTTCTACCTTCCCAAAGCCTTATAGCCTTCCAAAACTAAAAAAAATTAAGCTTAACTAAAGCAAACATTCAGGCAGCACGCCAGTAGTTAATTTCCTTGCAAACTATACCTATACTTTCTCCTATCGCGCATAACCCTAACAAGCACGTGCTTGTTAGTAGTGCATCAACGTCAAAGAAAAAAAAAAAGGTTAAAAAAGATACCTCAATATGATTTCGCTAACCACAACTGTACATATGTTTCCTTGTGGAGTTTTTTTTTCTTGTTTGTGCCCTGGCCCCTGGGCTATAATTCAGAATCAATCGTTATGCTTTTGGCAGCTTGCAAATTTTTCTTTATTATATCATATTAATTTTATGAGTCTTGTTTTTCCTAAACCGCCCTTATCCCCCTCCATCCCCATTTGATATCGTTTTCTCGTTGGTTTATTGCATTTAAAAGATATTTTTCATATCAATGAAGCTTCCCTCCGCTCACACACGCACACACACACCCATACACACCCACACAAAAGGGAAACGCCAGAAAAGGAAAACAAAGGAAAAGGAAAAAAAAAGTTTGCTAAATTTCCTAAAGTCATGCAAACATTTTTTACATATATCGATTTTTGTGCCGTCGACGGACACGCGGGAGGAGGTCGGTCTTGTTATGACAGGCTCAAATTGGGTGCTATCAAAATTATATATTATTTTGCATAATATCTTCTTCTTGTTCGGTCTAGGATAGGTAATTCGATGCGGCATGAATTTCATGTCCCACCACGATTAGGTTCTCATGGATGGCTCTCTCAACCTCGGGCCTCGGACGAATATATACATATATATATATATATATATGTCCTTATTGCTTGAAGTGGGTGCACTCTCCTTCGAGAGGACTTCGACTTTAAGCGAAAACTTTCGGCGAAAGTTGAAACGATGTCTCATTTGTTTGGGGAGCAGAAACAGCACTTAAGCACTCTGATTGTCTCAGCTTTGTCAAAGGTGAAAGAGCAGGTGTTTCTCGGTGGGTTTTGGGTGGGCAAGGCCAGCCCCCAAGAACTTTCCAGTTCCACAGCTTAATGCAGTCTGAAAGGTTCTCTTTTTTAGAGAAGAAGGAGTTGCACTTGGAAAAATAATAAGATAACCAGGGCAGGGATATACCTTGGAAATAATACTTTCCTTCCTCCGAGAGTTTAATAGAAGGCATTACCGCTTTTTTTTGAAAGTGTTTTAGAGTGCTCAAAGCTTAAATAATATTTTCATTTAAGCCATTGACTTCTGCTCCGTGTGTGGGACTACAAAAGAAAATTACCGACAGGAAGGAAAGGAAGGGCCACGATGGGGTGTTATGGGTGAAGGGAATTCCTCGAGGTGTCGAACCATTTATGACCTGCCATAAACACGTGTAAATCCCTTTCATTATGGAAAAGTCACGATTTCTAGTGTCAATATCGTAAATACAGACAACTCCGAACTCCGAACTCGGAGAGCTCGGCTAGAACTCCATTTG
Organism: Drosophila parvula; assembly: GCA_018904695.1. NCBI lineage: Eukaryota > Metazoa > Arthropoda > Insecta > Diptera > Drosophilidae > Drosophila > Drosophila parvula. Next base: position 23,175 of record JAEIIG010001135.1, read on the forward strand.
GCATTCCCATTTGACTTCCCCCTCGTCCGCGGGGCAATAAAATCGAGAGAAACCCAATTGTAGCTCCCACATAATCGGAATCCATCTATACGTCCATCCATCCATCCACGTATCCGTGTATCTCTGGCGGTACACTCGATTACCCCGCTCGACGACGATCTAATCACTTTGAGTGATGGCCACGGAGCATTGAGACTACGTCTGTCTCTGCCACGTTCACGTCCAAGTCCAAGTCTACGGGTATCCGTATCTTTATCCGAACAATTCCAGACGGACTATCTATCTATCGCCGTTGCGTGTTCTGTTTGCATTTTACAAATGTCAACAAAGGCAAATGCACTTTGAGGTTCTATTGGTGGTCAGGAGGTGAGGGTTGATAACCGTGGAGCAGTTCGAGGCGGGGGAGGAGGAGGAGGAGCGCTGCATTTGATGGACAGCCGAGCAAAGGCGATAAGTGGAACCTTATCCACTGGCGACAGTCGTGGTGCTTTCAAATACACTACAAAATATACAGAGATAGTCTAGGAAAAGGCTTTGAACATAAGTACCATTATTTTGATTGAAGAAATATTATAAAATAGTTCATACATTTCCCATTTAGTGATATTCTTTCCATTTCTTTCAGTGCCTCTCATTGGTGCTGGGTGGCTTTAAGGGTTTAATATATACGAGGATCCCCCTCCCCAGCCAAGTAATCCATCATAAAATTAGTTTTTGCTGCCACAAATGCAGCGAGCGCGAGATTTTCCAACCAAGATTATGAAAAGAAAAGTTAAACCAAGCGGGTGAAAAGGGCCTGAGAGCAGTATTACTTACCTTTCCCCGATACCAGCCTGAGTAGGCGCTGTAGGTCGGCTTGAATAAATATTAATTTAGAGAATTACCTGTAAGGTTATGCGCTGGGCAGGCGATGGACAGCCGGACGGAACGGATGGCTGGATGTGGATTGGATGGATGATGTGGGTCAGACACGCTATTTGGGGAGCAACTTTTGGAATTCGGAGAGGAAAAGTACCTTTAATTTAAAGCCCCTTTAAACTACATAACTTATTAGAATAAAATGTACAGTGTTCTAAGTGTAGATATAAATCGTATCAGAGAACCTAAACCAACTTAAACTTAACCCAAATAAACCCTGTCAAGCGCACACAAACTTTTCCCTAACAATTTCAGCCTTGACCTCGCACCCAAACACCACAAAACTTGACCTCACTTATTGCAGGCTAGCCCTTTTGCCACAATATCATCAATATTTGGTCATATCCCCAAAGTCCATATCTACCCTTCCTTGCCCCGCTTTTCAATTGAAAAATACCCCAGAGGAAGAGGAGAGACCATCTTGATGTTGCCTCATGCATAATAATAATTTGCCAGGGGCCAAAACCGAAAGTCAATCTAATGAAAATCAAATAAAATAACTCAAAGCTCATCGGAGGGAGGAGAGGCAACGGAGGAGGTCTAACAAGCATACTTTCCATATTTTACAACTTCCCAAGAAGAGGAAATAACAAAAGAACTTTATTAGAAGTCGGCAAAGAAAAGTCGCAAGTTGAGTTTCAGCTAATTTCGGACTTAATTTAGGTGAGCCTGTCACTGGCTCCTTCTTGGGCCTCCACATCCTCCAATCGGCAATCGTATTATTGGCATTACGACCATCATCGGCCCCCTTAGCCATTCCAACTTCCGCCTACGACATTTTGATGGCGGCGCCTCGACATACCGCCTGCAGGAAATATTAAAGCTCAAATCAACGACAACGACAACGACTTCGACTGCGGCGGTGGCGGTGGCGGGGGTCATAAATGGACAGTGGATCGCAAATTGTCATTGGTCACGTGCAGGTTAAGGGCAACGGCAAAGGGGGAACCCCACTTTGTTGCCGTTGTTATGTTGAAAATATAGAAATAAAAGGGAGTCCCAGCCAAAGAAACATTTTACGACAATCGTTGTTGCTGCTGCTGCTGCTGTTTGATGACGTCGTTTGAGCCATTGGCAATTTGTCGTCAGCAATTGTTTCTTGGCTTATCGGTGTTCAGGTGCTGGTTTGGGCGGGACTTTATAGAGGAATACGAGTCCAGGGGAGGCTCCACATTGTATCCCCCGTGTATCTATCGGAAGAAAGCAACATAAACATTTCTAATTTGATTTATTTCCTGGCAGTATGGCTGTTCTACCATTTGTTATTCTTCTCGCGTTTTGTTTGGCGCCAAGGAAAAGCTTCAAAGAATAATCCCACACTGAGTTTTCTTCTGAGTGCTTGAGGAGCACCCGCGGCGTTGGGCCATATACAAATGATCTGAATAATTACCTCATCGACAGGGAGCCAGGGAGCTAGAGAGCCAGAGAGATCGCGGATCACTTGAGGCGGTTGTCAAAATATTTTCACAGTTGCAGGCAAACAAATAAATAAATAAATAACTGGTAACGAGGCGAGATGAATGGGCCTCTAAATGCATGACTGATTGACTGGATAATTGCCCGGGCCTGGCTGGGGCTTTTTTTGTTGTTTGTTTTCACAAAAGTTCTAAATGAGCTTAGCGAACGGGGCTGCCTTGATGGATTTCCGCCCCCGGGGATGCAACCGAAAATGCAGTGCAGTGCATTTTCCCCCCCAAAATTGAAGTTTTGTGTTTCTATAAATCTTTGGGAATCTAAAGAACTTTCTTTTCTATAATTTATGGCTTCTAGTATATAGTAGAAGCTCTTTCAGGAGAGAAAATAAATTCGTGAAGCCTTTATTTCAGATTCTAGGAGAGCTTAAAATGGATGCACTCTTACTTATTTTTTTTTGTTAATATTTATCTACAAGTTTCCCAGCTTCCCTGCATTTTCTAAACCAATTTTAAGTAACTTCCCTCAAAGAGCCCCCTGTAATCCGCTTTTATGTTACCAAAAACAAGATTTTATTCCCGCCATAAATTTTATTCTTCGACTTGAACTGTGAACTGATGGAAAATATGGGAAAAAGGGTAATTCTCTTAGAGGCAACACACACACACAGGATTTTTAATATTTTATTGTGTGGATTTCGGAGAACGTCAAACAGAGCAGCATTGAATATGACACACGAAACCATATTCAACGGAAACCTGAATGAATTTCTGGGGCTCCCTCACAGTCCATAAATTGAGGGGATCCAAGGAGAAACAAGAATTAGTTCAGATGTGTTTTTCGAGGCCTACAACTTGGCCATCTCGTGTTGACGCCCACTTAAAGTGGCACAATTATGAGGCGACAACATGGGACGCGGAACGAGTAACATCTTGCTTTGGATCCGATTCGATCCGCTTAATTATAGAATACATGATGCGGGAAATTTGTGGCACGCACCATTAGCAGCCAAATGTCCGACAGATCCAACGAAATTTGTCAAAATATTTTGCCCGAGAGCCAATAATAAAAATAGAAGAAGAAAAGAGACACTGAAATGCACTCCCTGCCGATCATTCCATCAATGTGCCACCACTGAGCATGTGACAATAAATCTTTTCAGAGACACCGAAGCGTATCATCAAAGTCGGCCAGAGATCGGAAAATGTATTGCAAAAGTTCAGAGTCATTTCGACTTCCGAGTGTGTGAACATTTGGTTGCACGGACTGCAATTAGCAATTGAACTCTTCTACTCAACTATATGTGCTCGTATCTGTATCTCTGTGAGGCCTAATCACTTTGATCTGTTGACCCAAATACAAATTCCATTCCCTTTCGGTGCCATAACAAATTGCATTTGGCCTCAATGAATTATATCATTCATCCGATTACCAATTGCTTCAATTTTTATTTTATTTTTGTGGCGCCTCGGGCCACCTCCCCCTCCCTCCCCAGTCCAATCACACACATGTGGTGGCCCCTAATTTATTTGAGTGTGTTTATGCATATCGATAGACGGAGCGAGAGGATTTCGGATTGCCTAATGGCAAATGTTACTTATGGAGCTCGGAAATCCGGAAATGCCAAGCAGACACAGACTGATGGGAAACGATTTTTCGGATATATGAATATTCTGGGATTGGGATTGGGAAATTCCAGACCAAAAACTCATTAGGGAAATTTATTACTTCGCTGGCATAGTTCGAAGTTTACACGATAATGTTGGGGCGTTCCAATTACCGAACCATTTCATTACTTGCTAACGTAGGTAGAGCCCTAATTATTCACTTTATAAATATTTAATTTACCAACAAATAAATCAAAAGGTGAAATGTAGAAACATATTTAATTTAACATATTCTTTTCCCATATATATACTCCCTTTTTTAATTGAATTTAAATTCAATTCCCCAACGATGACTCCCCTAAGGGCTTTTCCATATCCGTAACGCCTAATTTCCTCTGCCACTGCATATGCCAAAAATAAATATAAAAACTCCATTACCAATCATTATAAAATGCCCATTAATCGAATAAGAACGCATTAAAATAATTGAATTTCAGTTCAAATAAACAGGAAGAGGCACTCGCACTCTCTGGGGGAGGTACAGACTCGTACATAGCTAATCTAGATAAATATTGATTAATATTTGGAAAGGCAGTCAACGTTCATCGGCGGGGGCTCCCCCTTTGGGGGCTTACCCAATTATGGCAGAGGCAGAGGGACGGGAGAGAGAGGGTTCCCCATATAGGCACGTACGACACGCCCTTTAATGATATTGCTGTTGTTTTTGTTTCTATTTCTTGTTTTTTGTTTCTTCTTTTTTTAGTGTTGTTGTTGTTGTTGGTGTTGGTGTTGCAATACAAAATATGGAAAATATAATTTGTATAATTACAATGCCTTTTGATAATACCAAATACATACCAATCAACAACAACAACCGAGTCAAAGTTGTTCGCGGGGGGCCCTCAAGCCAACACCCTGAATTAGTGAGGAGTGTTGAATACAGTATTATAATTGGAATCTTAAGAACTCTCTTTGAAGGGAGTATAAATTATATTTTTTAAAAAGAAAAGTCTTTGCAAGAGAAACCGAATATTTCGGGGAGAAACTAAAGTCCATCTAATGATCGTTATAGTTATCCCTTTGAGTTTAAATTTGGTATAGGGGTATCTCAAGAGAGGAGTGAATTTCAAGTTGTTCGGTCATCTTCTGACCGAAATACTCATCCTATCGAGTTGAAATTTGGTATGCTGGTAGAAATAACTCACGAGGCCCCGTGTCATCTTCTCAAGTGACAAAATATCGCCGTTCGTGTCACGCTGCCATCTCCAAAAAGGGCGACGACTAATTGAAGCTCACTCGGCTCTCCCGCCCAGCGTCTTATCCCGTCTACATAGCCCCCCTCTGGGCGGCGGCACGCACAGCGCGGTGCCATCGAATCGATGTCACCGTTGCCTCGAGTTGAACCCCAAAACTGCTCGGAACTGTGGTGAAACGTGGCTGGGCTGAGGCGCCACTCGCTGCGTCGATGATGATGATGATGATGTCTCCATGTCGGAATCCGCACAATGGAGGTGGAACTGGCCGCAGCTCAGAGCCTCAACTCAAGCTCGAGCTCCCTCGAACCCTTTCAGCGCGAGCGGGCTTTATCATCAAAGGGAAATCAAGCTGTCAGTCAATTTATAGTTATGGCGCACACACTCGCACAAAGGAACGGGATAAGATGGGGCGGCGATAGGGCCAGGTCAGAGTTCACATATTTCAATTAAGGGGAAACCGCAGCTACTGGCTGACCCGACATCGAACGCATAATACATGCCTGCGCTTCAGCCCTAAATAATTTAAATATTTCATTACATTTCGTCCCCTTTAATAATTTAAATATTTCTTTGTATTTCCAGGACCCTTATCGGAGGTTCTCACTGCGGTGGGATCGGAGGTGGCGCTGCCCTGTGATCTTTTGCCGGGCACACAGATTGCCGATAAGGTGCAACTGGTCATCTGGTATCGTGAGGGAAGCGTAAAGCCCATCTACACGTAAGTTTCGAAATACTTGATAGCTTTTTAATTAAAAAATTAGAATAAATTGAAAAAGGTATTAAAAAAGAAATCGTTCTGCAGACTTGTACACATTACCGATATTTTTCAAATATATTCTTAGCATTTCTAGGGTTTCCTCAAGTTAAATACCATTTTTTTTGGCTTTAATGTTCCTTAATTAATTATATTCTAGCCTTTCATCCTATGTTTCTCGCACACCTTTTCATGGACTCCTGCTTCCCTTTCAGCTTTTCCTTAAACTTCTCCTAAACCTTCTTCATCATCTTCTCACCCAACGTTCGCAATATTTTATCCATTTTCCAGAGCTTAAAATTGCCCCGTGTATTTATTTAAACCACTTCCCTGCACGCTCCCCTGGGATTGTTTCACAGTAACGCCCCGCTAAAGTGTCAGCTAAATGAAATTCACTTAATAATTTTCGTTTTTTCTTTTCCTCTCTCTCCGATATATTTTGGCATTAGCCAAAGAAACGAAATGAATTTGATTTCGATTCCGAGGGGAATGTCAGCCAATTATGAAGAAGCTTCCAGTCTTGAAAATGTTAGGGACGGACGCACACCCTCGAAGTAGGCGCTGGCTTGGCTCATTATAAATTCTATTAACGTGAGGCATTTATGTTGAATTTGACGATATAAACATTACTTACACAGAAGAACCTACGTGTGGCTTTTGCGATGTGAGGAGGAGGCGGGGTCTGAGGCTTTTGTGGGTGGGGTTAAGGAAAAAATACTCCCATATTCACTCAAAGAAACATTTAAAACTTTAAATATATTTATTGATGTCCTTAGAGTGTCAAGCAAGCGGCTAATATATAAAAGTATTCATTAAAAATGAAATCCCTTAAGTTTATTATTAATTTAAGAAATAATAATCTTTATTATTTCTCCCCATTATATTGCTCTTGTTATTTCTCACAGTGCTTAACTGGAACCTTTACAATTTTTAACAAGCTCATCATCAGGACACAGTTCGAAATGAAAAAACATTTTGTGAGGCACTGTGCCAGGAAATGTCGCCAGTAATAGCAAGGGGGGTGCGGCAGATAGGAGAGATATCTATAGATATATAAAGAATATATATGTAACCTAACCATATAGAGACTGACTGATTGGCAGCAGCAATTCGGTTCAAAGGTCGCTCGTTGGCAACTCACTTTATTTTTTCTCTTCTTTTTCTTGCAATTTTTCCGGGAAAGGCAAGATGGGGAAAGCTGAGGTGGAGGCAGGTGAAGTCGAGTGGAGCCTCAAGTAGACAGATGCGCAATAGACCAGAAATTGAATTTTATTTTATTTTCCATTAAATTCGTTCCTCTGAATCGATGATGTCAAGCCAAAGTGTCAGAGTTCGCTGTGTGGTCTCTGTCCGGTACAGTGTGCTCTCGATTGCAATTACCCTTCGGTGGAGGAGGAGGAGGAGGAGGAGGAGGAGGAGGAGGACGCACCAAGCTCATTTTATGACCACATAAAGTTGAGGTTTATGCAGATATCTGCTCCTCCTCGCCGCCGCCCGCATTTCTTTATTGTTTTCCATCAATTTTAATTTGCTTTTCCCACACTTCATAAATTTTCCGCTTTGTTCTCGTGCTCGTGCTGCTTCTTGGCGTGCTTGGAACTTTCAATATGGCCAAAAGGCTGGCAAAAGGTCGGGAGAGATTAATTGCATGAGAAATTTGTTTTCCAATTGCCACGGATAACCCATGGATAACCTCCAGTGCCCCTTCCAGCTCTCACTCACTCACTCACTTCTCTACATAATTTAATTATGTTTAAAATCCATTAACAAATATCCCATCCATCTTGTGCCACTTACTCCTGATCTTTGGGGCTTGGCTTCCCATTCTTTCGAGTGTTTTTGCCTAAATGATAAATCATGTGAAGTGTAAAGTGGGGCTATGATCTATTTGGGGCCATAATTATCTCCGACACAAGGCTTTTCTCAGTTAACTGAACCAACAGGAGTTGAGTTTAATTGTTAATTAACTGCATTTAATTGGGAATAGTTTCTCGAGAACTTGCGACATTATCTCCACATAATCCCTGAGCTAATTTTAGCTAAACGTTTCTTTTTGAAATACTAAACTCGGTGCCACTTTTATAGATCAGCACAGATTTTTCCCATAACTCACAGCCGAAAGAGAAATAAAAACGAAAAATTCCTCCATGTGCTTTTTATCGCCCGAAAGACGACTCCTCTACAAGCGAAATTAAAATGGTTCTGTGGGCTCTTTAAAGCTACTTAAATGTGCCACGAAAAAAAAAACAAAAATTTAATTCACTTGGAAAACAACAAGAGAAATAAAAAAATACGGAAAAAATCAAGGAAATACAAAAATAAAATGGAATCCGCTTAAGCCCAAAAGGGAAGCACAACCAGCGCTAAATTGATCAATTAATTAATTGAAGTGAACTATAAAATGAAAAAGGAAAAACACGCTGTTGTGGGCGCTGAATGGGCGTGGCTACCATTAACATAAATAGCAAAAATTCGTTTGCTGTTTCGGTTCAGCAAAAAACAGAAACAGAACATCACGACAAGAAAAATCACATTAAAATACGCAAAGAGACGAAACCAATTTAAATTGTTGTCCATTTAAAAATGCTAAAAACTGTGGAAATAAAAAGCAGCCGAAAGCGAAAGCCAAATGGAAATCAAAAGTTCTGGTAATGCACTTTACGAACTATAGATTGGGAATTGTATTTTTAGGGGGCGAGCCTTGGGGCTCTGTTGACATTTAATGCCAGCACTTTGTCAAAATGCATTGGACAAAGGCCATAAAATAAAGAACAAAAAAGCGTTTGGCAATAACAATAAAAAGCAAAGTTCTTTCTATTTATAGTTCGGCCCTAGCGAAGGGGAAAGCTAATTAAGTATTCCACTTTTAGTGGCTGGATTCCCGGGATTCGACACACATTTCACCTGCGCCCAGTCCGATGTTGTCTCAATTGTTTGAACAATAAAACCAATGAACCAGGTTAACGCCATTCGCCCTATCAAGCCGATAGGTGCCCTGCCTGCCGCCTGGTAATTGAAAGTGTCTGGTGGTTGGTTTGTTAGTGGAAACGTGTCAAAATGTTTAATTTTTATGTGCAATTAATGGGAGGGTGGGGGGTATGGCTGGTATATTTATAGGTAGGCTTTATTGGTAGCACTTTTAATGGAGCACTTTTAATAATCAGGGAATTTAAGTAACCGCTTTATCATGTTCTCTTTTCTTAGTAGCTTTGACTATATATTTCTCTTGAATTACAGCTTTGATGCCCGAGGTCGTCCCCTGACTCAGGCCACTCCCTGGGCGGATGAGAGTGTCTTCCACAAAAAGGCTCACTTCCACTATGATGGCACACCGCCGGCCCTGAGGATCAAGAATATTCAAACCGCAGATGCGGGACTCTACAAGTGCCGTGTGGATTTCCACAAGTCACCGACACGCAATTGGCGCATCAATGTGACAGTGCTGGGTGAGTTCCTTTTCCTAATTATTAAAAAACACCTCAAGTATGCATCAAATAATACAAATAAATCTATAATTACATACTTTTAAATTATTTATACCACCAGAAATATTAATAATTATTGGATATTCCCCTATTCCCCCCTAGTTCCACCCACGAAACTGATCATTCTGGACCATCAAGGTGGCGAAATTCGCGACCAGACAGCCGGACCGTATTTGGAGGGCGACAGCATCGACCTGACCTGCCTGTCTAGCGGCGGTGTGCCACCGCCAAGGGTTTCCTGGTGGCGTGAGCATGCCCTGATCGACGACTCCTTTCAAGTCCTGCCCGATGGCTCCGTTCGCAATGTCCTGCGACTGAAAAACATCCAGCGGAAGGATCTCCTAACGGTAAGTCATCAGCCTTTATTGGGGCTATTTTCGAAATGGGAAAGGGTAGGTAGAAGGGAGCAAGGCTTGCTCCAAATGTCGTAAGCCTTATTTACGACCATCGAACAAAGCACCTTCTAGTACAATACCCACTGCTCCCTCCACTTCACTTTATCAGTGTTGTCCAAATAATAATTCAAAAAAATAGCTTTAGATAAAGTATACTTTTAAAAGTAATTCCGTGTTAAATCAGTTAAGAAATGATTTTCTTAAAAGTCTTCAAGTATTTAAGGGCTACAATTAAAACTCTTAATTTTTTCCACAGCCAAGTTTAAGCTTTCTTTTTCGGCTTGAAAATAGCCAGGTTAACAGCACAGCTCTCACCTTTTGACTGCCAGCTGGCCATTTATTTTCGGCTGGCCACAAAAGGGCAGCTTTGGTCTGTGGGCCTCCTCGCCGCCGTTAATGACAGCGCCCCGCACAATGGGCCATAATAGAAATCAAATGCAACCGCCTGCATTGGGAATTGTTCCCTGGGTGGTTTGTTTCCCCTCTTTAGCTCCCTAGAGAATCCACCTCCTCCTTCTCCAGAGAATGCCCTTCTTCTCGCTGCTCTCGGCGAGCGCTCTCAGTGTTCTGTTGTTGATTCTAAGCCGATTTTTCTTTGGCCCGTGTAATGAACATTATTGTTAGGCAGCGCTAATCCCGCCATTCAGATCCCGGCGGTTTCCTTCGGCCAGCTTATAACCCCCTCCTGCCACAGAACAAATTGTGAGCCGCCGGTCGGGTCAGGTCTCTTTTGTGTTATGAATGAATGGCTTGAGTGGAATCACTTGAGCGCTGTTCGTGTAATACCAAAAGTTATTAGCTTAAACTGCAGAGATGAAATGGTAGAGGAGGAAAAATCATAGAAAATATTAGGCGATTTGATGGCAAGAGATTAGTGTGAGAAATTAGGTATATTTGTAATGAAAATTCATGATAACAACAGTCCAAATATTGGCTAAGAACTAAAAAACAGCAATAAATAACTTCATCTAGGTAAAAGAGTTATGGAAATAAATTAATTTAATAAATTACATAAATAAAACAGCAAATAAACCCCTGAAATGGCAAATAGACTATTTATACTTTAATAAAAAGTAAATTAATAATCTTATTAAGACACAATACCTTTAAAAAAAAAACTGTATTTAATGACCTAATTAACGCGGCTGGCTAATAGGAAACTTCTGCATCACAAAGCGGCATTAAAGTAGAACAGCAAACAAAAAAGCAAAAGTTAATCAGCAGATAAAAACAATTTAATCTTTAATAAAAGGATAGGAAAAAATACCTAGGCAGCTTAAATATCAGAGAACAAAATGAAAGAGCGTGCGGTTTTTAAATCGATTTAAATTCAATAATTCGGAAAACCGTTCGATGCCATAATAAACACGTCTCCCAGAGACCCCGGAGAACTACTCCCGAGACCCCCTAACTGACCCCATATAATGCTAGATATCGTTGTGTAACCGAATAGAAATTTATGACCTAATTTTCCAATCGAAACGAGACTTGCTCCGTGCGGCGAACCCAAAAGTTATGCAAATATTTTTATTGCCAGGCGACAGACGACAATAATAAAATGTCGGACGACCCAAGAAGTATCACATTACCGGGGGGCAGCAGGGGGGAATTTATGACACTCGATACTATACTTGCAGCTCGCCAACCTTTTGAACTCTTTGTGGTGCTCTGCCGAAAGCATAATTGATTAGTCTTGTGCTTTTTCTTGCTCTTGTTGTTGCGTGCTCGATACACATTTCCCGCAATTAAAATTAAATGTTGAGCAGGTTGATTTATCATCGATATTGGCTCCGTATTTTATTATTATTAGTAAAGGGCAATTATTGTAATGAGCATAAATCATCGGGTTTCATTATTGTTCCTTTCTTTCCTACCTTCAGATGTACACCTGCCAGGCCACCAATGGCCATGTGGTCCCGGCTTTGACCAAGAAAGTTATCCTCGACATGAATCGTAAGTACCTGCGTCCTCCTGAATTTCCATTTAATGCAAAGCGAAACGTTATACATATATTTGTGGCGAGCAGAGTTGAAGGTCAGTTTTCGGGGTGGCTCTGGGATTATTGTTTTGTGGGCGTGACATTTTCATGGAAATTAATGTAATTAAAGTTTTGTCATTCCGCCGCAAGGACACACACACCCGACCACGAATGCTCGCATATTTATCCACATCCCTGCATTTATGGTTATGCGGCGGGGCCTCTGGGTGGCTATGCTAATCGCATTGTGGGTCCCCCGAGTGGGGCAGCGGGTTATACGGCATATCCAGTGATGGGCATAATAAAATGTGTCATAAATAATGAACATTTCCATAAAGGTTGGGTTATAGATGTGCAGGAAATTAAGCGACTGCCGAGAGCCTTGGTGGCACCGGAATTTGCGCGGTGTCCTTCTGCGGTAATAACTGAATATGGCTATGATAATCAGTGGCAGCCTTGATGGGACACACAATAATGGGTTAAGCTGAATAATAAAACGGATAAGGTGAAAGTAACTGAAAATTTCTTTAAAGTTTGATTTTTTTATACGAGAAAATAGATCAGTTTATATGAAAAGCATTTTCATAGTAAAGAAGTACTCCTAGCTAATAATAAAACGTCCTAATTTTATTAGGAAAAGATACAATCGCGATTAATGGGAAATAGGAACCGTTTTATGAATAAATATTTGACGAGGAAATTACCCTTAATGGTACCCCGATTGAGTTTGATAAAAACCTAACTAAAACTGTGGCTATTATCACCGACAGTTCCCCCTCTAAGCTTGCTCCTCCAAGGACTAAATCACGCTGTAGTGGCAGGTACAAGGAGTCATGTGACCTGTACGGCCATAGGAGCTCGTCCGCCGCCCATAATTATGTGGTCAAAGGCGGGACAACCCGTGAAAGGAGCCACAGCATCCGTAAGTTTAAGCCTAATATCGGGGAGATATCTTTATAAAATACCTAAAAACGAAACAGACTTCCTCCGATGGCAATACAACCATATCGGAGCTAATGCTGATACCCGTGCCTGAGGATAATGAACGGCAGGTGGTCTGCTCCATTTCCCTGAATGTCGGCATCACTTCCCAGCAACTCCACGAGGGACACACCACGGTGATGACCACCATGGGCAATGGACATACTGGACTGCATCTGAAGGACTCCAGAGTGCTAAATGTGACACGTAAGGAGTGCTTAAAATCAAGAGGGTTAAGGGGGAATTGTAAGAGGTTAAATCTTCTGCAGATGCACCCATTGTCAACCTGAATCTGGGAGCTCCCCTCGATCCGAATAATCTGCTCAAGGGCTCCGATGTCTACTTGGAGTGCGATGTGAAGGCGAATCCGGCAATAACTCGAGTCGAGTGGTATCACAGTGTGAGTATTATTGTTATTTAACATTTAAAATTAAACTTATATGCAACTTTCCCGCACAATTTCCACTAATTAAATTACCGCACAGCAAAACCTCAACACCCACAATAACCACTAATTGAATAATATTTATTTTCCCTTCACAGGACAAGCAGCTTCACTCCTCCCGCGGCATCATCATCTCCAACCAGACGCTCGTCCTGCAGGGAATTTCCAAATCCTCGCACGGCCAGTACTTCTGCAGGGCCACCAACCTGCAGGGCAGTGTGTCCAGCAACGAAGTCTACTTGGATGTGAAGTGTAAGTGCCACCCACAGTCCACCCTTCTACCTTAACCTCCGCAACACAACTCACTTAACTTTAGCACTTAAACAGTGTGCACCGCGAGAAAATGGGGGTTATTTCCTTTTAAGAGTTAATTGTTCAGGCATATTTTCACTTAATGTTTAGGTTCTTAAAAGAAACCATTAACTACATATTAGAGAAGCAGATTGCAGTATAAATACAGTATAAAAAACGCAAAAATACTTTAAAATTAAATTAGATTTTTATTTATTTTCTCCGCATGTATTCCCACCCTTAGATCCTCCCGTTTGCAAGTCGGAATCGACGATTATACGTGCCGCGCTCAAGCAGACAATCAACATCACCTGCGAGGTGGACGCCAATCCACTCGATAATCTAAATTACAAGTGGCACTTCAACAACTCGCTGGAGAGCCTCATCGAGCTGCCCCAACTGGGGGCTGCTTCGCTGATGCTGGCCTCCGGTCTGGACGCCTCTGCGAACGGATATTATCAGCGGAGCAAGCGGAAGCACTCGCACGGAATGCAGCAGCGTCTGCTCCACGGCCGGCACGGACGCATGGCGGCCGTGAGGTTCGAGGACGATGACGAGTACTACGGCGAGGAGGAGGACGAGGAGGAGCTGCCCTACACTCAGATGGTCTACTCCAACATGGTGCACAAGAACCACGTGGAGATCAACAAGCAGCTCCAGCGGAAGCAGCTGCCCCAGCAGCAACAGAACCAACAGCATCTCCAATCCGGTGGCTCCATCTCCAGCTCGGACACGCATCACCCATCCTCCTCGTTGTCCTCCTCCTCCACCCAGGTGGCGGAGCGCAAGAGACTTTCGGCTCTGCACAAGCAGCAGCATCATCGTGGCAGCGTGGTCACGCCCCCGACCACCACCGCCGTTCCGCCGCTGAACAACGTTTACAGCTATCACGTGGATAGCTACGAGTCCTTCGGCGCCATTTCCTGCGTGGCCAGCAGTCCGATGGGCCACAGCCAGCCCTGCTGGTATCACATCCAGCCGGCAGGTGAGTTTCCAGTCCGTCCAAGCGTAGTCGCGAGATAAAGAATGCTCCTACCTCCTCGCTGGCAGAAATCAGGAAGTCAGGGGAGAACAGCGGGAGAGAGCTCTAAATACCCTTTCGGGAATATTGAATAATACTATAAATTGAAAACTGGGAAAGACGCTTTAGAAAGGATCAAAAAAGCTTTACTTTTTGTATGAAAACAGAAAATATTATCTGGTCCCAACCAATACTTAGAGAACATAGTTCATGAAAAAATATATTTAAGTCCCAAAGGCAGGCATGGAGGTATCTCTAGAGATTCCCAAAGCTAAGAAGACTCACCTACCAAAGAGTGTGCGTGGAAAAATTTAATTAATTTCACATCGAGAGAGCGTGGCCAACATGTTTACTCTATTTGGGTGCTCGGACTGCATCCGTCCCAGTCCTGGTCAGTAGATAATTGTTGCACGCAGCACGTACGGCTGCCGGCGAGTGAATCTCGGCTCGTTATTTACATTTGTGCGGGGAGCAGGCAGGCAGACCGCTTGTCCCCCCTTCGCCAGGTGGAAATTTAACGCGATGCAGCGCCTGTCCGACGGTTGTCAAGGGGTTAAGAGTCCGTCCAGTTTTGTCCCTGACAGCAATAAAAGCCATGTTTACCATCGCCATCTGCATGTTTGCTTGCTGCTACTGTTGCAACAACCACTATACGAGTGTGTGTCTGCGGCCCCGATAATCTGATAATCAAATGCAATAAATTGCCAGGCTACATAATTTATTTATAGAAGCTTCGCTGGCCATGACCCAAAAACCCACGAAAATGTCAACGAAAAAGCAACTTCAAATGGCCAGAAAGAAAAGTGTTTTATCTCGTGGTCAGGTACAAAGGTATTCTATCGGGAGGAAAGGCTAAGAAAAAGTGAAGCATAACCAGAATTTAATGGAATTTTTTAAAAGTATTTGATAACCAAAAAAAAAAAGAAAAAAGAAGAAAAGTAAAGGCATATTTTCGATATATTAATGCAGAGTATTATATATTCCCAACTTTTCCAATAAAAACACCTCTTATTTTCCCATTATCCTCCCATAATAGACATGCCCGATCCCGTAAAGAACTGCACGTCGTTCAATGCCACGGCCAACTCCCTGCAGATTCAGTGCATTCCCGGCTACGATGGCGGCATCCCACAGCACTTTCATGCCCAGATCTACGACGAACTGAATCGCCAGATACTGTACAATGCGTCCTACAAGTATCCGGAGTTTACGGTGAAGCGCCTGCCCAGCGACTCGGTGTTCGTCATCCGGATAACGGCGGTGAATGCCCAGGGTGCCAGCAAGGTGGCGTATCGCCTGCGAGGACGGACGCTGTCAGCGCCTCTGCTGCGGACAGGTGAGTTTTCATTCCTGGGATTATTTTAAATGTCCAAAGCTTAGAGTATTTCGGGTATTTCTGTTCAAAATATCTTCATTTTGTTTTTATTAATAGTAAAATGCTGATAATTGGTATTTTGATTTAAAACTTGCAAGTACATAATATTTGGACATCATCGCATTGTCCCTTACCAGCTTGCTTATTGGCCACTTTGTCGATTTAATTGGTCGCTTTTGTTTCCCATTGTTTGGCCCTCGAATGATGGCAGGTAACTGCTTTCCCCCCCGCTGCCATTGTTCTCCTGCTTGTCCGCATTTTGTCATTCGATTTTTCACAATTTTTCCCCCCGTATCTGCTTTCCATTTTGCATGTCGTTTTTCCATGGATGCGCGCAGCCTCGTCGACGGCGGTGCTGGTGCAGCTGACACCCCTGCTGGGCGCTCTGGTCGGTGTGATTGCCACACTCATCCTGGTGGCCATTTGCGTGGTGATCTTTATCAAATTCCGCAGCAAACGGGGTGGCGGCGGGCGCCGCCACGGGAATGGAGGCGAGGCGACCACCACCGAGGCGGACAAGGGCAGCGCGGAGCCGCTTTCGCGCAACATGGGCAGCCACTCCAGTTTGGAGGACAAAAATCCGGATGTGGTGCCCCAGGAGGCCAACAGCGAGGACGAATTCCATCAGGAGGAGAAGGCCTTCGACCGATTGAATATGGAATCGCAACGGATTTTGTACACCCCGCCGACGCGCATTAATACCGCCTCCCCGCCGCCGCCATCGCTGTCGCCCACCTTTGGCAAACAGGTGAATACCATTGTTTATTTCCTCTCTTTTTATTCAGATTTACCGATTCCTGATTCCAGTTTGCATATTGTGAATGCTTCACGCCGCTCGCCAAAGAGCCGATGGCGTTGCCTACTTTCAGGCTTTCGCTTTAAAAGCGATTCCAAAAAGGGCAAAGATTAAAGCAGGGGTTTCAGGGGCTTTTCAATGGGTTTTATATGGTATTTGCTTTATTTTATGAGGACTTGACATGTTTGGTTTGAGTTTTTGGTTTTCGAAACGGATTTGAATATTGTGTTGAGAATATAGGAACAAGCTAGTTTTTGTGGACTTTATAGGTAAATGTATTCAAACGAAATAAAGAAGCATTTCTGGGAAAAAGAGAATTGTATGAAATATAGAAATATGTATAGAGTATTGTAAAAATAATATTAATAATCTCTGTTAAATGTTAAACAAACCAGCGAAGGTTACTGATGATAGTCGAGACCACCTCTTCTTTTTTGCGAGGCCACTAGCTTGTTTTTAAATAAAACACAGAGATCTTCTTAGTAATCTTTGGTTTAGTAAGCTAACTATGTATATAGGCTAAATTTATTTTTATATAAAACCTTATACAACACAGAAAACCCTTTCCCTTGCAACGGTATTTGCAAGCTTCGACCTTTCTGCCTCCTTTGTACATATTTCCATCCCTCAATTAGCCAGAAACCGTAAATAAATTACACAAATTAGTTTCCTTGTTTTCCGCACCAACAACAACAACAAGTTGCTGACCCGCCAAAACTTTTCCTCCAGTGTCCACATCCCAGTGCAGTTTTGCTTAAATTTTTATCATTGTTTGGTTTCATTTTTTATCCGGTTTTTTGGGTTCTAAGGATTGTTTGGGAAGTGGGGCATCAAATTTTGATGAGTAAAATGTTTTTGTTGCCAGTCGTCGTCGTCGTCGTCGTTGTCGTCGCCAGCAAAAAAGTTCCAAAAATGTTTAGCTTTTTGTGTTTAGCTTGGCTTTTTGTAAATTTCGACTGCTCGTCCCTTCGAGTTGGAGAGAGTTCGTAACAAGCTCATTAGAAGTTCCTGGTGTTTGTGTGGCCAACTTTTCGATTAGAAATTGTTTTCGTCAGCGTTCAGTATAGTTCAGTTTGTTCGTCATAAATGTGTAAAAGGGACAGCGGGGAAAGGTCTGATCAAAGTTAAGAAGCGAGGAAAATTACAGAGAGATAGCAACGGGGTTGACTAATTAAAAAACTAAATAAATCAAATGGATGTGCTATATGTAGGGCATTTTATTATATGTATCATTAATTAACTATTCGGCAGAGTAGTCGGAGTGCAACTCTCTTTTTCGCCACTCTTGCAAGCTCAAATTTTAACAAATAAATTCTTTAAAATTTTCAAAACATTTCCATTATATATTTTAAACAATTTCTGAAACCTGCTTTTCTGTTCTCACCCTTATTTGCAGTACGGTGAACTATCGCTAACCACGAACCCTGCCTTCAGCTTGTATAACACGCCCCAGCGCGCTCCTGCCGTTCAGCGACCTGTTTACACCGCTCCGCCGCCCCTGCTGTCCACGCGGACGCCCCCCAACATCTATACCCGCATCCCGGGCAGAGGTGGCGGCGGCAGCGGTGCAACGGTGAACTCAACAGGAGCCACCGGCTACCACCTGCCGGCGTACGAGACCAGGACCTCGCCCACCTCCCCCTACGGATCCACTACGACCTGCACGATGCCCCTGCTGGGTGGGCAGTCGAACGGATCGCTGCAGACCAACGGGAGCAGCAGCATCGGCGGCGGTACTGGTCTCGTGGTTGGCGGGGCGTGTAATACCTTGCCCCATCCGGGCAGCCTGCATGGCGGCCTGCATGGAGGCGGTGGCATCTCAGCGGCTCTGACCAGCTCGGTGACCAGTGGCAACATCACCATCGGAGCTGCCCAGTCCCTGCTGACCTCGCCGCGTTCCCAGACGGCCACATACAGCACCACGCTGGGCATGGGAGCCGTGGGGGTACAGTCGCCGCTCCTGATGAGCGGCGGTCTCGGGAACTATGAGACGGTGAGCTCCTGAGAGTTAGCCAAAGAGGACGTCAAGTGTCAGATCGTGTGCATCGGGGGGAGCAGTACGTGCACCACCACCACTCTGGGCGCCGAGCGCACCACCATTGTCTAAGGAATATATACTAACTAAATCCCCTAAGAAACTGTCGCAGAGGTAACTGAATCCCAAAATCTGTATTATAGTAGGTAAGCTGCATTGACAAGACTTCCACAAAAACAAAAACAGCAGCTGGAAAAACTAAACTAGAACTCTTAAACATATTATATATAGGTAAAGCCCAGAATGTAAAGGTCTTAGCATTGTTTTCGAACCCACAAAGAGGAAGGCATTTATTTAGTTTAGACCACTCGAGAATCTGCCTTTGTGCGCTAAAAGAAAAAACCAGAAACATAATGAGCTATGCTTGTGAAATTAACAAAAACAAAACTAGTACTAATCGCAACTAGTTAAGCTATATAGATGTGTATATATGTAACTTAAATTAGGATCAGGTCAGCTAATACTTAAACTAGTGGTAGCCTAAACTAAATTGAACTTAGTTAGTCACATTGCGAATCTACGAAAAGACTATCCCTATGATAAAATTACAGAATTTAATGGCATATCTCTATAAAAAACATATAGCACAACCACAGGACACGACATCTGAAATAGGCGCAAACTATATATATATATTATATAACGATACGATACGATACAATACAATATATGGATATGGTGTGGCGTGTATGTGTGCATCGAATCATACTTTGTTAAATGTGGAATGAAATTTTATAAGCATCTGTTGTCGACAACTACTTTTTCAGCTCTATATACATAGTACGAATATAAATATATATAAAAATGATCTGTATGTATCCATGATTAAAACCAACAAGAGAATCCTTTTCCAATTCAACTTCATCGAACTTACAACCCGTTTTCTCACACCTACTTCCCATCATCAACGAACTCAACATGCAAAGTGCTTCTTCAAGGACGAAATCAAATTGAATTGTGACTCGAATTATAAATTGGAAAACAAAACAAAAAACGAAACGAAAAACTTAAGAATGAAATTTAATTTTAAGAACTTTTGATTCTTTAAGTACATTTATAAATATATAAATATATATTTTCTTAATTAACCCCTCGATTATATTTATTTCTCGTATTTCGAAAGTTAAGTAAATTACGTTCAGCCCCCATTTTTAATGTACAATTAAACTTAATATTGCAAAAGAGCAAAACCAAGTGAAAATAAGTGAACAACAAAAAAATAAAGAACAAAATGTGTATAAAATAGAGCAGTTTTTTATTATTATTTTGAAGTAAAAGGCAAGTTCCGTACCTTAAACTTTAAAGAGCGACCGTAAGTAGAGTAGGTTCTTATATTTCTCGACGAAACTCTCTCGTTCGCTATTGCTCTAAATATAAACCCAAACAAAATTGTAAGTATTTTATTTTAAAAATTGCAATTATGGGGATAAACTGAAAAATACCTGTCTCCAAAAACGATAAATTCCTGACCGGAAAATACTCTGTGACTCTGTGAGCTCGCTTTTCCCTGATTTATTTGGAAATATTTTTCATAATTTGTGGATGAAATACACACAGACACCCGTAACAAGCCCATGTCACCACAGGACATGAGTTCGTGTACGCATATTTGTCCTTTTGGCAGGACACGCAATACACTTTTGGAATTAATTAACGCAGCCCCAGACGAAGCCGAAAAACCACTCCACACAACGCCCGAAACCCAAAACGAACCGAACAGGAACCCAAAACAGAAAACAAAGCAGCGACATGTGTGGAGTGGCCTGTGGAGTGGAGCGGGATGGATCGCTGTATCGCCCGGATGGATGGATGGATATGTGTGCGCTTGTTTGTTTGTCCACATCCTGCGGCGAAACTTGTCACAGACTAATTTCGTGTCTCAGCTCATAAATTGATATTAATGAGCCGCCGCCGCCGCCCCGTTCACGAATCATTTTTCGCGTTTGCCTAACGAATATTTAACTTTCAGTTTGGTTTGCTTCGTTAGATTCCCACTGACAGTTACAAAGTGGCAGTCAAGTAGATATGTAATTCAAGCAGGACACCCACCGATGTCCTGCGGCTCCCACGACACGAGTTGGCATTCAAATGAACATGTGTGCTCGTCGTCTTTTCCCCAGAGAGAGAGACGGATAGGGAGCGACGTGTAGCGGCAAATTGAATGAATCATTTTGTGTTTGCCACAGGAAAACGTAGTCCAAATTCCGGCAAATATGTAAATTCATTAAAAGCATTTTAGAAAACACAATCAAGTAGAAAGCGAAGACAGCTTCCTTCTCTATAAATGTATTCAGTTTATTCACTTGAAGCCGGTACAAGATGTGTGTTTTCGTATTTGTATTGCTCGAGCAAAATGTTGTTTCAAAATGTTGTATTGAAAATAATAATAAAATCATGTGTAGAAGGCATACTTTCTGGAGAATACGGTGCCTTCCGATTGCTATACAGAACCATTTGTTGACCCCTGCATCCTTCTTTGTAGCTCCTGCATATATTTAATGGTCATTTCGGGCGTCAGGTTATCGTTTTTCTGTAAGTCCAGGAACGGGTAATTTTCGAGCTGCTCGATATCGAATTCCACATCCATTTGCTGGTTAGAGTAGCTTTCCTCGCGCTCTGCCATCTCCTGATCCTCGCTAGCCTCACTAGACGTGTATATGGTCCTTCTGTCGGGTTTGTTTTTGAACATCTTTGGCCTTACTGATTCAGTCTGCGGATTCCTATTGGTGGGCGAAGCCGTCTCTGAAGCTGAGCCACTCTCATCGGAGTCTATAAACTCCATGCTTTTGTGTTTGCCAACCTCTTTGGCCTTTTGCTTTTTCGCCCACCTATAAGTTTTTCCCGCAGACCGTTTCCTCTTTTTGGCATCCTGTTCTTTTCCTTCCTCATTTTTTTTGGACCGATGTCCTTTTTCCTTCTGGGATGTGTTTTCGTTTGGCTCTTTCAATAGTTTCTTGGTGCGATCCAGGACTGCCTGGCGCTTGAGCATCTCCTGCTCCCGCTGCAAACGCTCCTGCTCGAGTTCCTCCCTTTCGTTCTTTTGGAGCTCCGCCTGCAACCGGTTGCGTTCGGCACTCAAGGCCTCCAGATCGCGCACACGCTCTAGTTCGACGGGTAATTTGGCCAGCAAGGATAGGCCTTTGTCGACTTGTCGCGATGCTTTCTTCACCGACTCCTTGGGGTGGCTTATACAGGTGGAAAAGTAGTCGAAATATCTTATATGTAAGAGATACATTGAAATTGAAAATGTGATTATAGTTAAAGGTATTATTATGCTAACCCGTAAGCCACTAGCAGCTCCAGTTGAGCCTTTAAGAGATCCTCCGATTTGACTCCCGGCTGTACCAACATCTGCTCCGCCACACCCTGGATGGCCAGCCCCAGATTGTGCATCACCACGGGATCCTGGGGCATCAAATGACGGGCCCTGCTTAGCCACATCTTCGATGCGATGGCATTACCCACGAGGTAGAAGGCTTTGGCCAGGCCCATCATCACTTCCACCGAATTTTGTAAGGAAGTGTGCTGCAGGCACCGCTGGTAGGCATCAATGGCGTCCTGGTGTTTGCCCAATTCCAGGGCCATGTGAGCCATGTTAAGGATGGCCGAACCGGGGCACTGTTTCCCGACCTCGGCGATTTGCTTGAAGACCTCGCTGGCGTCATTGCGATGCCGACTGCTTAAGATTGCACCAATGCCGTTGGCAGCCCACAAGTTTCGGGGATCTTGGTCCAAAGCCTGGAAAGATGGAGAAATGTACATATGTGAGTTTTTAGTGTAAGTATGTATACATTGTTCCTCACCTTGGCAAAGAAAGCCAGACCGTTTCCCTGGTGTCTCTCTACCGCGCTCATATCGCCTTTGATCAAATATCGGTATACGTTCCTTAGGCACACATTACCCAGCGATACCAGGGAGTAGGAATCGATCTTTTCATGGCTGTTGAGGACCACATTGAGACAATACATGGCCTGGGTGGTGAGGCCCATGCTTACATAAATGTTGCACAAACTGATCCTGAAAGTGAGGGGTAGTTAAAGCATAGGAATAGGAGCGTATATCCATAATTGTCAATGTCACCTGGCTGCCACACTTTCGTTGTCGTACTTGAGGACATCCTTGAAGTAGTCGAGGGCACCGGTCAAATCGTTCTGCCGCAGTGCCATTACTCCTAGCCGCAGATTGCAGTCACCGTAGCTGGGATAATCCGCGAGGAGGTCCTTGTAAGCAATCGCAGCCAAGTCGCTGCGATGGAGATCCTCCAGAATGCGCCCGCGATTGAAGCGCAGGGTCAGCATGTTGGTCTCCTTGTGGTCGCCGCCCTTGGCGCCATTTAAGGCCAGGGCCTCGTCAATGGACTCAAGTGCCTGGTGTGGCAATTTGGCCATCTTCTGGATGACGGCCACGTTGTTGAGCCACTCGATCGGACACTGTACGCCCCTGCCGCTGTAGATGCGCATGGCCCGGCGGTAGGCATCTATGGCGTGCTTCCAGTTCTGCTTCTTTTCATAAGCCAGGGCCAGACTGAGCCAGCTGTCGAAGTCCCGCAAGCTGGAGCTGCAGCGAGATTCAACCGCCTTTCGCAGCAGCTTGATGGCCTCGTCTACCTTATTCTCGGCCAGATATATCTTAGCCAACAGTCGCGTGGCATCAATCTGATTTGGCAGGACCTTCAGAAAGGATTCCAGGCTGACCTGGGCCTTGTCCTGCTCGCCCCGCCGCAGGTGCATCTGGGCCAGGCCGTACTTGGGGAGAACGTATCCATCCGGGGCCAGTTTTACGGACAGCGTGTAGAAATCCGTGGCCTGATCGTACTGCTTCATGGCATGGAAGGTCCTGGCTATTTGGAAGCAATTCTGCGACTGAAGCTGCGCTATGTCCGTGAACAGGTAACCACTTCCGGCCAGAGTCGAGGCACTCTTGTAGTCCCTCACGTAGTAATAGTGAAAAGAGAGGATACTGAGCACCGCTGGATGGCGATTATTCAGCTCGTAGGCGGCACAGAGCAGGTTTATGCCCTCCCTGACTGGAGCCTTCTCGCATTTATTGAGCTTTAGGATGGCGATGCCGAGCAGAGCGTTCTGGCATCGGCCATTGTGCTGGAGGGCGAGCTCAAACGAGCGCCGGGCGCTGTCCAGGTTGCCCAGTTTCAGGAAACAATGGGCTATACCCACACGAACGTCCGCCGGTCCGCTGGGCTGGTGCATCAGGACGCTCTTGTAGTAGCCCAGAGCTCCTATGTAATCCTGGCGATTGTAGGCCAGACAACCGCGTCCAAGCAGCGCCGGAATGTAGCCGGGCATCTGCCGAAGAACAGTGACAAAGTGGGCATCAGCCTCCTGGGCCCGGCCAGGGGTCAGCATCAGGGCATAGCCCCTGACCACGAGCAGATGGCGGTCATCCTGTCGATTCATCCCATCCAGCAGACGGATGATATTCGTGACCTTGGCCTGCAAGGCGGTCTGACGACTACCCAGCTCTTTGTAGGCCTGCATAGTGAAATGGGCCGCCAGCAGGACATTGGCCCGGGCCAAATCGTCCTTGTAGGAGGAGTAGGTGCGAAGGCATCCGGCTATGGCCTCCTCCAGCAGCAAAACGAAATTTTCAAAGTTGCGACGCTCATAATAAGCCAGCTAAGAGGCCAGATATAAATGCGATTCTCATGTGTTTAGGCTAAAAACTCACCGCCTTTTGTACCCAAGTGCGCAGACTCTTCTGCTGCACAACGATCCCGGTGAGGATATCCGGCAGATCGTCCTCCTTTTGCTTTATCGCCGCCACAACTGTTCCTCTCTGATGCTGCATCTTATCTTCACTTTCCAATATTTCGTTAGAAAACAGAATAATTTTCACTTCACACACCACACTGGACTGACTACTGACTGTGGAGCTGCCAAACAATTCAGACAGAGCCGCTAGCTTTCAACACCAGTGTTACCAGAGCTACTAGGAAAACAGAAACGTCATAGATAGAAACGGAACTACTGACATTTCACATATTTTAACCTCAAATTTGAGACTTATTAATCGAATAAAAACTATCACATAAAAGGTTTTTGAAATTACTAAATACTAAAATAGATAAACTAATATATAATAATAATATATAAGGAACATAAAAGGTTTTTGATATTACTAAATATTAAAATAGATAAACTACTCAAGTCAAAAGAATGGGC
>JAEIIG010001155.1:0-26759 GCA_018904695.1 Drosophila parvula
ATATATTCGCTCATACTCCATCATGCCATTCCGTCCATTCCTTCTTTTATCCACTCTTCTCGCTTTTTTTTTAAAATCAACACACTCGCGCGCGCTCATCCAAGTTATCGATGAAATCGCGTCGATAACATACACACATATATATACATACATATACATATATATATATATATATCCATATAAATATAGATATGCACATATATTTATATATATATATAGATATAGATCGGCTCAAATAAACGAATAAAAATGACCATTATCATCCTCATCTCATTATTAAAACGAAAAAAAAAAAATTCTTACAAACTGATTGGCTAAAATTAAAGGAAAGTACGTACATATACAAATTTGCATATAAATCTGAAATGGTTTTTCTGGTTCTTCTTTTGCATTATATCTTGGTTTTGTTTTCTTGTTTAATTTAAATTGTATTTTAGGCATAAATTATTTATATAAATATTTACATTTTTTTTTGCTACTAGTTAGGGAGTTGTTGTTGTTTTTTTTTTAGTTTTTCTTGTTTTTTTTCTGTTTGTTTTTGCTGTTTCTTTTGCTGCTGCTTTTTCCCATATCTCATCATCTCACCATCTCTCCATCTCATTTCTTCTTGTTCTGCTTGCCATCTCTTACTGTGGCCATCCTTTCTTTTTTTCTCTTTCCCGTTACTGATACCGCGTTTCTGCAATATTTCATATGCTGCGCTCTAAAAACTAATTTCGGGTTTTCTCCTCATTTATAATTTCGGCTTTTCTTTTTTTTGCTTGTTTTGTTTTGTTGTTTTATATACTTTTACGTTTACTTTATGTTTTGTTATTTTTGTATTTTTTGTTTTTTTTTATTGTTTGTATAGACTAAAGAAAAAAATGTTTTTAGCTTTTGGATAAATCTGCTTTCGCTGCGTCCATTTCTTTTGCTTTCTTCCACATTTTCCACTCTACCAAGTCATCTCTCACCCTCTTTCTCTCTATGTGAGCCTTCTCCAAGTTTCTCTCTTTTGCGGATTTCATATCGGTTTTACATACATAGAATTCTATATATATATATATATTATTGAAACATTTAGCTTGGTGTAGTTCATGTGATTTTTTTTCGTTTTTTGTTTGCAGTTTTTAAATATATATATATGTATATATATATAGGTTTCTATATTAATATGCCTTGGATATTAATATTTAATACAATGTTACGCGCATAGTGCATTACAAATATAGTTTAAAATTAAAAAAAAAAACATGTATTTATATATATATATGATGATGTTGCATACATACATACATACATATATATATATTTATAATTTTAATAAAAACTATTACATTAGTTAATATTATGAAATATAATTTGTAGTAGAACTACTTCAAATGGGGCCTTCTTTTTACCGATCTTTCTTTCTTTACTAATCTGACGCGAGAATCATCATTCTCTCTCTATCTCTCTCTCTCTAGCTCCCTTTCTTCATTTTCCCCTGCGCGCAGCAGCCTTAACTCGTTTTCTCTGTTTTTCCTTCCTCCTTTCTTCTTTGTTGTTGTTGTTGTTGTTGCGTGGCATTGGTTTTCTTTTTGACTCTGGCTTCTACTTAATCTGATTGATTTTCTCTATCTCGCTTGCTAGCTCTCCCTCTCTCTCTTTCTTATTTAGCGGCTATTTCTTCAAAGTGCATTTCGTTTCGTTTTGTTTGTTTGTTCAACACTACGAGTATATACAAATGAATGCATGTGCATGAATGTGATAGTTCCTAGATCTGTTCCATTTTTAAAATCAAGTTCAATTTTGGGGATTTTGATACAAAACAAGCTCCAAATTTATTTTAAAACAATTTTGGGGAAGTAATTGAGATATACATGTCTATATATATATATTTGTATATATATGTATGTACATGTGCATGCTCATACATATATATATAATGTAATGTAAGAGTGTTGTGGAATATTAAGAAATGTTATTTTAAAAAATTTAAGTTTTTTGAGTGTGTGAGTGTGTGTGCTTGTCAGAAAACCTTGCCACAAACTGTATTTTATAATTTGTGTTGCCCTTATCTTCATCTCCTTTCTTTCCTTTCCATCTTTTCATTTCCGGTTGGTTTCCCGCTTTCAGCTTCTTTTTTTTTTATATACTGTCTCTGCCTTTTAGCTATCTTTTCTACAAAGAAAAAGCTGTACTCTCTCGCGCGCTCTCTCTCTATTCCTCGCTCTCTATAATTTCTCTTTGTTTCTTCTCATCTCTCTTGGGAATCGTTTTGCTTTTGTTTTTTGTTTTTTTTTTTTTGTGTTTAGATGCCACCTAATAACTATTTTACATTTAGGATTTAATTATTATTAATTTTATATATAATATATATTAATTATTCTGCTTGGTATTTTATAGTTAACAAAAAAAAAAATGTGTGTTTATATAGCAGCCTTTATAAACAATTTCTCAAGCTTTCTTCTCCTCCGCCTCCTCCTCCTCTATCGCCGGTGTGAATTTTCTTTCCCCTCTTTATTCCGCTCCTTCTGGGGTTTCGCCTCCTCTGTCTTCTTTCTTTTCATTTTGCAGCTTTTTCCTGTCAGCTTTGCTTCTATTTCGTTTTCCCGACTTTCTCCTGCTGCTGCTTCTGCTGGTTTTCTGGTTTGTTTTTTGTTTTTGTTTGCTTTACGCTTGTTTATCACATTTAATATATATATATATATATATATATACACATATATAGATATATATATAATTGTTATATATTTATTATATAGTTGATTTAATTTAAGTTTTTTGTTGTTTCTCCTTTTGTTGTTTGTTGCGACTCGCAGTGGAAATTCTCTTGGTGTTCTTCGCGTTTGAATGTTGTTGTTGCTGTTGCTGTTGCTGTTGATGTTGCAACAACATTAGCTTGGCTTTCGCGGCAGTGTTGCGCAGGGGCAGCGTCGTCTATATCCCTCAGTTCCAGTTCCTCGTCCATAATCGCATTACAGCAGCTCTTGTTGCAACAGCAACTTGTGTTGCTGCTGCTGCAGCTGCGCCTGTTGCTGCAACTGTTGCTGCTGCCATCGCTTGTATTTGCCCTGATAGCTTGTTGTCGTTGATGAATCTCCTCCTCCATCTACCACTCCCTCGCCTTCTAGTCCCACTCCCACAACTCCCACTCCAACTCCAACTCCCACTCCATCTCCTGCTCCCGTCATTGTCATTGTCTGCAGCATTAAATTGTTGTTAATAATAGTGCTATTATTATTGGTGTAGTGCACGACGGCGGCGGCATCCATCACAGTTTCATAGCAATATGCCGCTGCTGCATCGAGCAGCGTTGTTGTTGTTGCTGTTGCATAATTGCTGCTGCTGTTGTGCAGCTGGAAATGATGATGATGATGATGATGCTGCTGATGCTGCTGATGCTGATGGAATTGATGGAGTTGCTGGAGTTCCAAGTGTTGCAGGTGCTGCATATGCTGCAAATGCTGCAAGTGCTGTTGCTGCTGCTGCTGTTGCTGCTGCTGTTGTTGTTGTTGCTGCTGTTGTTGTTGTTGGGTGGCAGCTAGCGTTGCTCCTGCCACTGCGAATTATGAGTTCGAATTACGCTTGGTTGGCAGCTAGGACGAACTGGACTGATTCATATTGCCAAACATGTGGGCTGAGAATGATGTCTGGCCGGTGGAATTGGCCTGCGATGTTGACGATTGTTGCTGTTGCTGCTGCTGTTGTTGCTGCTGTTGCTGTTGCTGCTGCTGCTGCTGTTGCTGCTGTTGCTGATTAAGCGATCCACGCCCATGCTTGGGTATCGGCGGCTGGATATACTCATGCCGTGCCAGGGCAAACACATCCATACGATCCTCCTTTCGATAGGCCAAACAGCCTCGAATGAAACTCTGCAAGTAATAGAAGTTTTAGCTTCCAATAGGAGCAATGTGACCCCAGTATTAGGCACCCACCTTGGCCTCGTTGGAAACGGTTGGCTTGTTGGAGAACTGAACTTCGGTGGCCTTGAGTATGGTGTTCTCCTCGAGAATGGTGGCCTGCGACTGATTATGGCCAAAGGGCTTCTTGCCGTATAGGCATTGGTAAAAGATGACACCGACACTCCAAACGTCCACCTTGGAGGAGATCTTTGGCGGATTCTTGCCCACAACAAAGCACTCGGGTGGCAGATACCTGAAATCAAGTAAAATTAATTAAATGCCAAGTGGAAGAGAGAGCTGCAAATATGTTCGTCCACTCGATATTCTCGATAAGTTCAAAACCATCGATAGTTTCGATAGAATCAATCGTTATTTAAATATGTTTTGTTTTGCATTTCGGACTACTTTTAACTTAGATCTTAGTTAGAATACTTACCAGTAGGTGCCCGCTCCCTGGGAGGTTAGATCCATGCCATGATCGGGATTATAGTTCTCATCGTCCATCACCTTGGACAGACCAAAGTCGGTGATCTTGATCTCGCCACAGACATTGCCCTCGGTCAACAGTATATTGCCGGGCTTCAGATCGTAGTGGATAACCGGCGGCTTAATCTCATTCAGATACTTGAGAGCAGATACAACCTAATCGTTGCAGGAACGACATTTATATTAAATCTCAGAGAATGCTTTAAATATATTTATTTCAAGTGCCCAACACTCACCTGCATTATTATCGAGCGCGCTTCACGCTCGGGTATAGTCTTATGTTGCTTCAAATAAAAGTCCAAATCATGGCCATCACAATACTCGAGCACCGTGCAAAAGGAATTTGCATCAATCTCAAAGACATCGTAGAGCTTGACCACCCGCGGATGATCCAGCGCTTTGTGGATGTTGTATTCCCGCAAGGCGTGTCTGGTTAGATTGTTTCAAAAGGGTGTCAAGTTATTAGTGGGTCTTATTGTAATAGAGGAGAGCGACAACCTCGAGTTTTTTTTATTTATTTTAGTTAACTAAATGGATAAGAGCAATAGCTTCTAGGGCCCACCTCTCGCCTGGGTGGTGTTTATATCGTAATACTTAAAGTAATGCAGTTTGAAGTCTATATTTTACTATGTCTGAGGTTAGTTTTATGAAGGAAGGTAATGATTTTGTTTGGGTTTTCTGTTGTGGGCTTAGCTAGGAGTTGATTTGGATTATCTTGGGAGAATAATGTGGTTCTGTGTTGGGGGAAATGGCATAGTGTGTTCAAAATCTTACATAGGGGGGGAGGTACTTGGGAGCGATCTGTCCATGTTTCTGCGTTGTATGTGCGTCCTAGTCGTATCCGGTTTAATAATATTTGTTGTTGTCTGTTCAGGTTTGTATTTCTGTGCCATTGAAAGGCTCCGAGTTCTATCTATTTCGGTGTGTTGTATTTTTTTTATGGTACAAAAAGGTATTAAGGTATTTGCCTTTGTTCCTAAAAGCTAATCATTGTCTTTGGTCTTTTCTGTTCTTCTCAACCTGATAGATAGCCCAAACAAAGCACCCAATTTTAATAGTTTTTCCTAAGCTCCTCGATCGTTTTTCTTTACTTTCCGCCTCTCGCCTCGCCACTACTCACTTGATATAATTAGCTTTCTTATCCTCCTTCCAATCCTTGTTTAATTGGTGCACCTTACATGCGACATAGCGTTGCTCCTTGAGGTCGAAGGCCTTGTGCACCTCGGAGAAGCCGCCCTTGCCCAGCAGCATCAGCAGTAGATAGCGATCGTTCAGCACGGGATGATTATTGAAGCGGGACTGGAAACAAACAAGAATAATTATAATAATAATAATAACAATAATTATATATATATGTGATTTCCTCTCTTCCCCACCTGATCCTCGTTGAGTATCCGCTTGAGCTCTCGGATATGCAGGTTGCGCTCTCGCTCCAGCTTTTCCATCTCCAGCTGCAGGTCGGCGTCCTCCTTCTTGAGTGCGTTTTGCCGCAACTTAAGGATCTCGTCATACTCGTAGTACTCCTGCGCTGTATACGCCCCCGATACGGGGTCCGGCTTGAGGAAGGTGCCAGAGTCTGAGCAGCTGCCGCTATCATTGCCGCCGATACCACCGCCACCGCCGCCGCCGCCGCCTCCTCGATCCGATAGTCGATCGCCAACGCCGCCGGAATTGCCAACATTACCGCCAGATCCACCGCCGCCATTATGCAGCAACTGAGCCTGATTGGCCTGCGTCGAATTGGAACGCGATAAGCCGCGACCGCCGCCACCACCGCCGCCTCCGCCGCCGCCGCCACCAACGCCACCTACACCGCCACTGCCGCCGATGCCACCGCCGCCGCCGACACCGACGCCGCCAACGCCACCGCTACCCACAATTCCGCCCGCATTATTGACGATGCCGCTATCAACGCTGACACCGCTGCCGGTTACACCGCTGCCGCCGCTGCCCAGGCGATCACTGCCCGGACCGGTAACAACGCCGCTGGTTAGCTGCGAGGAATCGTTCGAGTTGGAATTCTGTTGCTGCTGCTGCTGCTGGTGCTGCTGTTGCTGCTGCTGCTGCTGGTTGTTCTGGTTGCTATTGTTGTTGCGCTTGCGTCCGGACTCCGCCGGACGCTTCTTCATCAGCTGCTTCTTTTGCCGATCGATCTCCTCACGTTCGGCAGTGATTTCCTCCTGCCGTCGGCTCAGCTCCTGGAACGCATAACCGTCCGTCCAGTTCTCCTGCGGAATTTCAAATTCGATTATTAATTGGGAAAATAACATTTACGAACTTATCTTTAACTACTTCTTACAGAACTTCTAACGGAAGGAAGGAAGTGTTACTAATTATCAGAGTAGCTCACCTGGAATGTGGCGCCCACCCGCTGGGTAACAAACTGGCCAAGACGTAAGCGATTCTGCATGCACTTTTGGCGCGCCTCCTTCTTCTCGATGCTGCTCTTCTCCTTCAGCAGCTTCTTAACCACATCGATGCACTTGGCAATGTGCAACTTGTGTTGATCGATCGTCTTCTGATTGCCAACTATCTGGCACTTCTGCTCGTCGTACAGCCTTGTCAGCTCGTCCAGCTTCACCTTGCCGGACTCGTGTTCAGCCTCGCGTTCTTGCAGTTCGTGCAGCGATACCTCCGTCTGTGTGCCCTTGGTGTACGTGATGATGCTAGCTGGCATGGACATTGGCGGTGGCGGTGGTAGCGGTGGACCAACGCCAACATTAACGCCGACACCAACGCCCACATTTACACCCACGCCCACCATCCCGACAACGCCGAGGGAACCGAGCTGGTGCGAATGCGTTGGAACAACGGTGGCCGTTGACGTAGTTGGCGGTCCGAGTTGCTGTTGCTGCTGTTGTTGCTGCTGTTGCTGCTGCTGCTGCTGCTGCGGCGTCTGCTGCTGCTGCTGCTGCTGGATGGAGGCGAGGCTAAGGGGATGACCCATGCCCACGACCACATGTGGAGGAACCATTTGATTGGAAGTCTGTTGCTGGCGTTGCTGTTGCTGCTGTTGCTGTTGCTGCTGCTGCTGCTGTTGCTGCTGCTGCGCCTTGCTGGAGTTGACGTAGTGGAAGTCGCCGGCTCCTGCTTGCTGCTGCGGCGTCTGCGTTTGGGGACTAGCTGGTGGATATAGATAGGGGCTGCTGGTCTGCACTTGCACTTGGTTGCCAGCAGCTCCTCCGGTAACAACGCCAACGCCGACACCGCCTCCCGCCGTCACACCCGTCGCCTGTTGCGTTGTCTGTTGCTGTTGCTGTTGTTGCTGGGCGGATGACGGTGACTTGCTGCCGCCGCCCGTGTGGGATCCTCGGATTCCGGCGGAGTTGCCGCCGCCACTGCCGGCGACGCCCACGCCTACGCTGACACCAACGCCGACGCCTGTTTGCTGTTTGTTGAAGTAGTCGTTGATCTTCTTGTTGTCGCTGCCGGGCAGCATTATGCGCGCATTTTTGCCGCCGCCACTGCCGGACCCCGATCCAGCTCCACTTCCGCCGCTACCGGCTCCACCACCTCCACCGGCACCGCTACCGCCGCTGCCCGCTGAACCGCCTAGGCGATCTCCCAGACCCAGGCTCATGTTCACCTTGGGCATATCACGAAAGGCCAGGGATTTGCCCTTCAGGCTACAATTGTTCACTCCTCCGGATCCAGTGCCGCCGCCTCCAACGAGTCCACCGCTACCACCGGATCCTCCGCCACTCCCCGCCTCATCGGCGGTGTGAGGCATTTTCCGTTTCCGTTTCCGTTCCGCGGGTGTGCGCGGCTTGCCGACTGCAACTGCCGACACGGACGTCGTCGTTGTGCTGGCTGCCGTCATGTAGTTCATCTCCGCGGCTACACCCCCATTGTTCGAGTGTTGAGGGGGCGGCGGCGGCGGTGGCTGTTGCATGCCCAATGTTGGCGGAAAGGCGGGATGTTGTTGTTGTTGTTGTTGCTGCTGTTGTTGCTGCTGCTGCTGGAGGGTAGCTCCTGCTCCTGGCGTGGCTCCGGCGACACTTAGCATATCGTTGACATCCTTCTCGCTGTGCGAGGAGCCGGTGCTCATATTCGAATCCGGATTGCTGCTACCCTGGTGCAGTCCCTGCAACGACTGTTGCTGCTGGTGGAAGTGCTGTTGCTGATGCAGTTGCTGCAGCTGGTGTGGATGCTTGTGCAGGTGCTGCAGATGCTGCTGAGCGAGGATCTGCTGGGGATTCGGCTGCTCCTGCTGCTGCTGCTGGGCGCTGTGATGATTCGCAAAATGCTGCTGTTGCTGTTGCTGCTGCTGCGGGGGCGGGGGTTGCTGCTGTTGAGGCGGCTGCAGCTGCTGCTGTTGCTGCTGCTGGTTTGGATGGTGGTGACTTAGGGCCGAAGTGGTTTGCGGGGCCATCTGCAACTGAGCACCGGCGGACATCTGCAATAAATAAAATTAGGTAGAGAAATTATTAGTTATCGTCGAGTTTAATGTTATATGGTTTTTATTTTATATGTATTACGGAATAAAGTAAACATATACATATTTGTTTCAAAGCCCTTAAGAGATCGTCACACCAAAATATTATCGCTATTGCCATTTATCACAATGAACTGAAACAAGTGGACTTATTTTCAAAAATAAAGACAACATTGGAAATGCCAACTCTAATGGAAATTCCAATAGATTTTCCAATTGCATGTGTTCGGAAATTTGTATTTTGCGTTTGTATTTTTTTTAATGTTGAATAATTTTATATTTATATTGTTCGCACAATTTTTTTTAATTCGCAAATTTGCTTGCTGTTTAGTAGCTAGTAATTCACTCTGTTCGCTTTTTCTCTCTCTCTCTTTGGCACTTGGCAACACTGTTGCCGCTTTTGTTTTGCTCAGCTGCTTCTTCGGCCGTTTTTATTTTTCATCTTTCTCTGCTCTTTATTTCAAGAGAGCGAGAGAGCTGCCACATGCGCGCGATTTTGGCATTGCGACTAGGTGGCAACCCAGGGGCGGTGTTAGCAGCAGCGGCGGCGGCGGCACCAAAAGAGAATGTGCAAAATATGTGTGCGCGAAAGTGCGAGCGAGACGAAAGTAAGGCATGCGTTTACGTGAGAAGGAATCCGACAAGGGGAGAGAGAGAGTGAGAGAGACAGTGAGAGCGAGTGAATGCAGCAGATTGTGTATGTGTGTAATGTTTTATCAAAAAGCACAATGTAAAGACAATGAAAACGAACAAGGAACAGAAATACAAAAAAAAAAAAAAATGTTGAACAATTTAGGTTGAAATGAAAATGGCTACCTAACACCATTTGTTTTTTTTGTCTTTGCATCACAAATTTTTCCACATTTTGCCGTTGGCCTTAAGATGTTTTGAAATGTTATTTTATAGTTTTTATTTATTTATTTGTATGTTCACAAAATGCCGTTCACCTTTTTTAAGCGCCGCATATTTTTCTGCACACACATACGTGGCCGCGTGCGCTTGTATGTGCGTATTGTATGTATGTATGTGTATATGTATAAATGTATTTGCGAGTGTGTGTTTGGATTTTCACATTCTATTACAGTTTTATCACATTTATTGCTTTTTCGGTTTATTTCTTTCGTAATTTTACACTAATTTTCACATATTTGTTATTGTTAAGCAATCGTTTTGATGTTTGACTATATAAATATACATATATATATGTGTATATACATATATATACATATATTATAACCGTTTTATTCCGATTTTTTTGCAGTCGCTCTCATCGTTCGCGTGTGTGTTTGTAAAATGGTAAGCGGAGCGAAAGAAAGAAGAAGGTGCAAACACACAGAGGAAGAGACAGAGAGAAAGAGAGAGTAAGCAAGCAAGCAAAAGAAGAAGAGTGGTGAGAGAGCGGCTCATTTTTACCGAGAGCGGAAGAAGATGGAGAGAGCGGAAGAAGATGGCGAGAGCGTAACAGCGAGTGGGAAGGGGAAGCAAAAGCAGAGCGAGTACAACTATTCGTTCATTTGCAAAAAAATAAAAGAAATAAAACTTAAACGAAACTTTACGGCACAAGAAGAAAAGTACTTTAAATATGTCGCTAGTTTCTTTTTTCTAATTTCAGCTTATATTTTAGCATATATGTACATACATATGTATGTATGTATATGTATATGTAAATATGTTTACAATTTATTTGTTTGTTTGCGTTTGTTTAAAAACAACATTGATATAAAAAAAATAGTAAGTTATAAGTTGTTGCTGCTGCTCTGCCGGCGTTGCTGCCACCGTTCCCCGCTGCAGCTTCTTTTTATTTTGCTGTCTTCCTCTATTCCACCGAACTTCCAATCCAAAACGGAATGGAAAGCAGCTGCTGGCAAAGAGAGAGAGAGAGAGCCAGCCGGCGTCTTTGTCAATTCGCAAGCAACGACGCCGGCAGAGGGCGCCATTGGCGCAACTAACGCAGAAATAGCAACAAAAAAAAATACAACAAAAAAAAACAGCACGGTGGCCGAGTTGTTAGCTTTTGGATTTCAAAAAGGCTTGAAAAGTGAATATTTCTTATTTTTAATATCCTTTCAATAGTAAGATGTAAATATGTATGTACCAAATATGTAAATAGATGCATATGTATAATCATAAATATCTTTTATTTTCAATTGATTTACTCCTTAGGAAACTAAATTGTCTAGATCCGAATTGGCTACGATATATCCTAGGTCTAAAAAATTAAATATGTAAAGCAAATACAAAGATATATTTTAAGTGGAATGGGGATAAACGTAGCATCATATCCGTTAAAATGAACAGTTAATAACATACATATGTACATAAGTTCGTACATTGTATGGTTCAGATCGAATAGAGTTACATACAGAACGCAACATTTGGCGACTCTTCTGCTCGTAGAGTATAAATATTTGTCCATGATTGTACACCTGAAGTAAGGGTAGTTACGAGTAATTGTTCTGAAAACACATTCGATATTACGTACATAGATAGTACTACTCTAATTAAACAAAACTCGGTTCCAAATCCTTTTTTCTCACGTATCGAATTCCTATTACAATTTGTAATTAATAATTACAAATAAAAAATATCTAGTACTAATTGGCTATAAATACGTGCATATGTAGGTAAAAATGTGATTATGTAATATTATTGTTATGTACATAATTTTTTTTTTTAATGTCAGTAAATTGTTTTTAAAGAAAATTTGTATAAAATACATTATTGTTTGATATTTAATATTCAATTTGTTTCAATGTACTTCCTCTTCTTCCATTGCTTTCTTCCCATTCCCCTGTGCCTCGTCACCCTAATTTTTCTTTAACTTATTTTCTCTTTGGATAACAGCTGTCGCATGATCGCTGTTTAATTTCCTTCCCGCTGCATTACTACTAAAGAGAAAGAGCAGAAACAGATAAGAAAAATCGAGACGAGTGTTGGCAAACATGGGCAAACCATGAAAATTGTAACGGCCAGCGAAACACGAAAATTGGCAACATCAAAACTGTGAAAGCGAAAAGGGTAGAGAAGAGCAGAAAACAGAGAGTCGACAAAGACAGCGACACGGGGATAGGGATATGAAGAAAAGCAAGAGACGAACGAAAGGCCAGACAATGAAATGAGCTGATGATAACAAGCCGCCACCAAGTGAACGAATGAACGGGGGGTGGGGTGTGGTAGGGGCAAAAAGAGGAGCAAGAGGAATAGTGAGAAGCGCAAAACGAAAAGCGACAAACTACGGCGACGACTTAATTTTTGGGCCTTGCCTCACGTGCGCGTGAATGAGATAAATCTATGATGATGATTATGCTGCTGCTGCTGCTGCAGCAGTGCGAAAGGGAGAAGCAGAGCGAGGGAGCAGATGACTGGTAGCGGGTGCAGAGAGGGAGACGGGCTTGCGAAAAGAGCAGAGGAGCACACACACACACACACACACACACAAGACACACAATTGTTGTTGCTTGGAATTGAAATTCGGACCGAGATGGAATGGAATGGCATGATGGGCAGTGTGGCACGGGTGCGAGGTAGAGGCGCCGTTGTGTGGGTGTGGCACTAAACCCAACGGATCTCGCATGCATTACGCATGCATTTCTTATTGAGAGGAAATCTGAGAGAGTGAGAGAACCTAGCGGGAGAGAGAACCCCGCAAGAGATGGCACATTCCATTAGTGCTTGAAAAAACCGTTGCAATGCCTTTTTTTTTTATTTTTCTGGTGCGTGCTTTATAGTTGTAGTTTCTTATTGGTCCAGCTCTAACAGCTAATACATATAACTTGTCACAATGTTATTTATTTTTATTGACAATAGATTTTACAATGTAAAATAAATAAATGTTTTAATATGTACATTGTATGTATTATTTTGTAGATATTGAAATATTTTTAATGATTACTAATTAATTAATAGCAACGTAATAGAGTTCACAGGAAGCTTCATAGTACAATTGCAGTAAAAGAAATGGACTCAAGTTGAAGTTACTATTATTTATTTATTTACTTTTTGCCAATTTCTTTGCTATGCATATACGCATGAATATATGTACATTCATACGTATACCATCCATGTGTATGTGTGTGTGTTTATGAAACTTGTTTGCAAGAGACGTTGACTTCAACAAATCCAAGAGACAGAAATAAAGAAAAATCAAACAAAAACAAAAAGCTGAGGCGGCACCTAAAAAAAAAAATAATGTAACGAACAAAACACATCGAACCGCAACTCGGCTCGACAGCGCCTTGTCACTGCTGGTTTGCGCTGCTTCTGCCTCTGCTGGCGCAGTTTAACAGTTCACGTCGATGAGTCAAGGTCGAGAGACGTCACGCAAATTTTCGTTTTCATTGCCTTTTGCCCACAGACAAATAAATACACCAGCATACAGCACACACACACACACACACACACATGCATGCAAGCACACGCTGTTTTATTTTTAGAAACGAATGCGAAGCCGAAGTGGAAACGAAGTTGACACGATAACGAAGATGGGAGAGCGGGAGAGTGAGAGAAAGAGCGAGCGCTAGGAGAACCTTGCAACTACAACATCTGGTTCGCTTCGAAAAATGAATGAATAAAATATAAAACGGTTCATCTGCCGTTTTACCTTGTTGTTGCTTTTATTTTGGGCTATCGAAACACATACATACATACATATGTATGTACATATATATGTATATATTTATATAAGGATTATCTAAAAGTGGGGATCGACTTTAGCGCTATAACACACATTGATAAACAAAAAAGAACACATTGTTACCCAATTAAAGGCTGTTATATACATTCATATATGTACATATGTATGTATGTATGTATGTATATACAGCGTGTAATTTAATTGTTCGTAAATTGTTGTTTTAGCTAATAATACTAATTATACCCAGTTCTTCAGCGTTATGCCAAATATAAATAATTAATGTATCTATTTATATTTAGTACCTTGCTTATATTATGTAGCAACCTTCCAAATTTGATTAATTAATTGGCTTATATCAAACGTAAGTGCAAATCAATTAAACCAAAAAAGAAAAACATGCAAACAATACATATGTAAGTTTACAATTTGCTCAAATTTCTTCAATAACTTTTTTATAACTTTTTCTCTTATTTATTAGAGATTAATATTTCTAAATATATTACGCATACTACTTGTGTTTGGTCTGCTTAATGTTCTGTTTGGTATTTCTATCGAGATACCATCATAGTCGACTTTCTAATTAGCGACCAATTTCTATATATGGGTGTTTTTCTAATATGGAAAGCGGCATGTGTTTGTACGCAGGATATGCCAAGAAATTATATTCAGGCAGAGTCCGGTTTTCACTTTCGATTCGCTTTTTCGTTTTTGGACCAAACAGTACGTTTTAATTGTTCGATTTAAAATGAGTCAACTATAATTAATTAAATCAAAGAGTTTTATTCCATCGTTCTTTTATTCGTTCTTTTCTGATCAAATTTTACTCAAGGTAAAAAATATCCTTCCTGTTGCAGTTGCTAAAACATATTTCTTACATTTCCGTGAACGCAATTATTTGTTAAACAAAAAAAAAAAACTGTTGTTGCTAAATTGTTTGGTAAACCGAATAAATCTTGAAGTTTTAACCATGCTGCATTTCTTGTGACAAGTATTAAATGTAAATAATGCTTTGAATGCACTCAACTGTTTTCGGATATTAATTTATTTTTTACCTCAAGTGATTTTTAGTCTTTGCGGCATGTCCCAAAGTCCCCACAGATCTCCCAATTTTCCCTCACTTCTTGCTGAAGTTTTTATATTCGTTCTCATTACCATGTCTAAATTGAAAATTTAATTTTACACGCTCTCCCTATGTTTTATTTATTAATTCCCATTGGGTTAACATTAACATTTTGTGTTGTCGTGTTGCCCAATTTCTGTTAGCGTAGACCCCGCAGCTGCGGTCAACGTTGGCTGGGCGCACAGCAGAATGACAAGCACTCGCGCTCTCCTTCTACCTCTCTCTCTCTCTCTCTCTTTGAAACTAGCACGTGCAGGCGAAACCGCTTAATGTAAACAGAGAGAGAGAAACAGAACAAAGAAAAAGGGGAAAAAAACAACTCACG
Organism: Drosophila parvula; assembly: GCA_018904695.1. NCBI lineage: Eukaryota > Metazoa > Arthropoda > Insecta > Diptera > Drosophilidae > Drosophila > Drosophila parvula. Next base: position 14,866 of record JAEIIG010001155.1, read on the forward strand.
CTCTTGGTTAATTTGCGGCCGCTGCCAGCGTTGCGTTTGCTACCGTTGCTGGCGCTGCGACTGCGTTTGCGAGCGGCGGCGGCAGAGGCGCCGGCAGAGGCTAACATTATGTAGCCGCCGCTGTTGCTGTTGTTGTTGTTGCAACTGCTGCTACTGCAGCTGTTGTTGCAGTTGCTATTGCTGTTCGTTGGTGCCGCCGTCGTCGTGGTTGTTGTTGCTGCAGTCCGTTTTCTCAGTGTTTTTGGTTGCTGCTGTGTTTCAGCTATTCGCTGAAATATTTCTTGTTTTGGCAAATCCTGTATTTGTTGCCACTCGGTGGCAGTTTGATGGATGTGCTGCTGCTGCTGTTTTTGTTCTTCTACCAGGGTATTGAGTGGCAGAGATATTTGTTGTATTTGGGTTGTTCCAAATGGTTTTAATTCCGTTACTTGGTGTCTAATGGCGGCTGTTGTTTCGGGTTCCGCTATTTGCATTAGTTCTTCTGGTATTTGTTGAAGCTCTTGTCGTGCTCTTGGTACGCTTCGCATATGTTGCATTTGTTGTATTTGCGGTATATGTTGTTGGATTGACTGTTGTATTTGCGGCGGATCTCCTTCAAACCTCCGCCGCTGATGTTGCTGAATTTTTGTAATTTCGATTTGTTGTCTTTGCCTTTGTATTTCTTGTATTTGCTGGCTTTGATGATGCATTTGTTGTTCGTGCATTGCTAAAGCAAATGCAGCACAAAGAGGAGACGGCGTGCAAGACATAACATGTTCGCTCTCCACTAGCTCGCTCTCTCCCTCTCTCTTCACTGTTAAAAGAGAGGGCTTAAGAAACAGCTGACACACTTACACTTGCCGGCGAAAATCAGCTGCTCTCTGTCTCTCTCGCTTAGCCGGCGCTCTCTTTCTCTCTTTTCTTGCTCTGTATTTTCGCACTCACACGCACAAACACATTGAAGGATGCACAATAAAAAAAAAATAAAATAAAACAAGTTTCGGGTTTTCTTTGCCGATTTTTTTTTTGTAGGAAGTTGTGCGCGAATTTCAGCGACACGACGCGACACGTCACGTTGCTCGCTCTTTAAGTTTAAGTTCGAAACTGAGAGCCAGTCGACTAAAATTGGCAAATCCAATCCACACACACACACACATAAATCACAAACACGAATAAACTGAACGCGACTCAACGAACGTTCGATGGGAGTATTTTGTTGGCTTTTTTTCTGGTTTCTTCTGGCCAGTACTTGTCTGTATGTTTGTGCACCATACTGTGTATGTGTGTTTGTAAATGTCTGCTAACCGAGTGAACTTAAATTGTGTTTAGCAACCGCCGACAAAACCAAAACGACACCGACACCACCGCCGTCTGCACTCGAAATGCCGCTCTGAGAGGGCGAGAGCCGACAGCTGCTCTCTTTGCTTCGCGGCGGCTGCTGTCCCGCTCCGCTCTCCCCTTCTTTTTCTTTCCTTTCTCCTCCTCGACTACCCCTCCACACAATGCACGCTTCGCGATGCTTCGCGTTTGTTCTTCTTGTTGGCAAGGCCGTCGACTGCGCTGCCTCTGCTGCCAGACTGTGACTGCATGACTGTGCGACGTTAGAGACTTGCATATTTCTCCCTGCATATGGGTTTTCTTATTGTGTTTATGTTCCGTTCCTGCTGTCTTATTTTTTTTTGCATACATTTTCAAGAGCGTTTCTTTTTAAACGTTTTTACTTATTTTTTACTGATGGTGTGATTTTAGCAAAACAATATTTTGTGTAATTTTCCATGTTTACTTTAATGCGAAACTTTGCCAACGTTTGTTGTTTATTGAAAATATGATCAGATCTATACATACATAGTAAGTCCCAAAGAATAAATAAATAATATGTATAATGTAATCGTCCTAATCTTAAAATCATGTGTTATGTACACACATTTGTTTACTATTTATTTGACGGCTAGTGTAATGGTTTGCCAGGGGGGAAAGAGACGACACTAGGAGTGCGCATTTGTGTCGTTATTTTACCGATTGTATGCAAGCTAACGGTTGTCTTGCCAATGACAGGCGATTATTTAGTGAGAGAGAATGGGAGAAGGGAGTAATTACAGAGACCACTCGATATTTGCGTACAAAATTTATTGGTAACGGAACACACGTAATTTCCAAGCATTTTTAAAGTGTTTGTATAAAAAATACTCAAAATATATTATTCAAAAGCAAGAACCACAAAAGCTGATATATATGTACATATGTATGTATGTATGTATGAAAATGAGGCAAATATCAATTAAGCGCAAAATGAAATGAAATGAAATTTAAGACGAAAATAAAATTACATATGTATATTGTATATAAATATATATGTATGTATGTATGTACATCCATATGTATGTTACATACTCAAGCAAAGTCATTGGCATGGAATGACGTGTAATACGTATGCTATATACTCACTTTTGCATATTTGGGTTTTCTGTTTTCAACAACGGACATGAAAATCAATTAACTTCGGGCCTACAATTTTCACTGGTCCCTCCGTCTTTTCTTTCTTTGTTTTTATTTTTTTCTTTGTGTTTTTTAACGGATGAGTTGAGTTTGAGTTGCACTTTTTTTGCGATTCGTAGTCGTTGATTTTTCCTCCATTTGATCTGTGCAACTTTCACCCGAAACAAGCCAACAACAAATGCAAGTGCCAAATGATTAACTTTTTCTACACGCCGCCTCTACCTATTTTTTTTATATTTTTGTTTTTTATTTTGCAGGGAGATTGAGTTGATGTGTTTGTGCGGACATATGTACATACATACATACATACATACATACATATGTACATACATATGTATGCTTTCCCAGGTCCCCGAAAAAACCAAAACCGAATGTCAGCTGACGTAATCGCGCAGCATAACAAATACAAAAAAGCTGAGAAAAAGAAAAAAAAAAGAAAAAAGATTCAATGTATAAAACAAAGTTTTGTGAATTGGGCGCGCGTGTGTCGCCGTCGTCAAGTTGACTCAATCAACAAACACACACGGACGCCCATATAGTAGTTGTCAGATGTGCAGAGGGATCTACACAGTGGAGTCTCGTTGACGACGACAGAGAGATATTGTCAGCGAATTTCTCTGCTGGCGCTCTGCTGACACACGCACGCTATCAACATTCGTGGGAATTCGGCGCAGGTCTTTGAGGTACGCAGAATATAAACAAAGCCCACATGCGGTCACTTTGTATTTTTGTGGCTAAATTTAGCCACATTTAGAATTAAATTAGATTTTTCTTTTATAAAAGCTTCATGATTTTCGAATCTCCACTGTAGATTAATGCATACATTCACATAATTGTAAATTGTTAAGCAGTTGTCGCACAATCGCCACAATAAAAAAAAAGAGTAAAACAGAGACACTAAAAATCGACGGCGTACGGAGGTTGGAGAGGAGAAACAGAGAGAAGTGCAAACGGCAAAGGAGAAAATATAAAGATAAATATACATAAATACAAATGAAATATGCTATCGAAGATCTTCAATAGCAAAATCTAGAAGTATTTCTTTCGATTTCGATCAACTGGGTCAGCCAAAGATAAGGAAAACAAAAACGAACGAAATTAAAGCACAAAATACCGAACAAGTTTCTTCGTTGCGTTTTTTTTCTTTTATTTTGGTTTTGAAATTTTTTACATACATATGTACATACATACTATATGTACATACATACGCCAATAAGAAATGTGTCCCCTAATTGGACTTTAATTCGTCGCTGCTTCCTATCAGAAATTCTTAACAAATCTCATAATCAATTAGAACAAAATGGGGCAAGAGAAATAGAGGAGAAGGAGAGACAAAAGAATACAGAGGAAGAGGGTGGGTAAAACCAAAACTAATTAAAATGTATAAAGCTTTAAGAGATGGAAAAATGCAAAACGTCTCAAATATGCGACAGCTTTTGACGTTTATCGGTTTCTCCTCTGTATGTCGTTTACTTTGCCTTTGGTTGTTATTGTTGTTTCCCTTTTGATAACGAACGGAGAATAAAAAGCACACAACACACGGACGAGAAAAATAAAACAAAAGAGACCTCGAAAAGCACCGAGAGAACGAGCAACAACAAATTAACATGCTGCGAATGCTAAAACAAAACAATGGCAAAGAAACAGAGCGAATGGCATACCATAGATAGAGAACAACAGAGGAGCGAAAGACGTCGGGGCAGGGAGAGAAACTGCAGCATGAGAAGCGGAGAGCAGAAGAGGAACCACCAACGACACAGTTAACTATGTTTATGCTATGGAGAATACAGGAATTTTTGAACACGTGAAATCAATTTATACCTTGTTTATGAATTCATGCATTCACAGACAAAACCACACTGTAAAATTAGTATAAGTCAGCTATAAAAAGTCTAATTACTTTTGTTCTCCTTCACCTGGCCGTCATCATCATCGCCAATTCGATACATGTACATGTACATACATACATACATATGTATGTACATATGTATTTGAATGCATGAATTCGGCCTCACATAAACATAGTAAGTGTTGTTGTAAAAGAGCTAAATTATTTAAGTTTGTTGACACCTTAAAAAAGCACAATAAACTATTCTCGTAGATAACATTTTTTTTTGCAACCTGATTACTTTCTAAGTTAACAAACGTTCCACGGTAGTGATGCGATTTAAATCTAATCTTATTGATTTTATCGAATTGCACCTGCGAGTCAAAAAAAAGCTAGCTTTAGCGGGAAACGGCTAGGCGAGCAGCACATCTACTACAAAGTCGCGAGACATTGACGGCGTCTGATTATGCTGAACCAACAAAAAAAAAAAAAAAACACCAAGAATGATGGCAAGAGGTGGCGGGGGAGTGAAACAGGGTGAGCGAGGGGTGTAGCAGGAGAGAGAGAACGAGAGCGACCCAGTAGTCAGTGGAAAACAGAGACGACGACCCACGACAACAAAAATTGCAGCGAGTGACGACGAACGAGTTTGCTCTACCGCTCTCGCCAACACTCGTTCACACTTTGAAAACAGTTTAATTTACTATTTGAGCAAACGCAAAATGCAAAAACAATGAACACACTCACACTAAGAAAAAAAAGCACGAAAATGAAACGAACGAAAGAGTGCCGGAAAAAATAAAAAGCAACTGACGCTTGCCGATGTGTCGTCGTCGTTTTCGCTTTGCGTTTTGAGTTTTTACGTCTCTTGTTTTTTCCCCGTTTTCTTTCCGTTGTTCGCTTTTTGCGTTTTTTTTTCGTTTTTTTTTTTTTGTTTGCGCTTCGTTTCGGCTGCGCGTGTTTTTCGTTTCAGTTATTATTGAGACTAAAAATGCGGCGTGAGATTTGATTGTGAGTAAGCGCAACGCAAAGCGCAAATCGTCAAAGCGGCGACGCTGGCAGCGACAGCGCCAGTGGACGCGACAGCGACGCCAGCTGGCGCAGCGGAGCGCACAAATGAAATAGTAATACAAATACAAATAAAAAATAAAAATAAAAGGCGACGACAACATGGCAAACGTTCAAAAGTAAAAGCCTTAGGAAGTACGATGCAGAAGCGCACTGGAAAGATACCCTGAAAACCCTAAAATCATCACATTTTCTGCGAAGTTAAAGAAAAATATTAATTCATAATTCACACAACCTAACAGTCAATTTTTCTAAAAACGAAATCAAGTTTATAAAAATAGCTACTTGACAAAGAAATGTTGAATTCTACATACATACATATGTATGTAAATCGAATATTAATAGTCCTTACATGAATCTATTCTTTGAAATACATACAATGTGTGCTTGAAGTGACTCTATTCCAGGTGACGTTGCAAAACTGGTTCGGCGTTGCCACCCGTTTTAAAAAGTGTGACCAAATGCATAGTGTAAGCAAATTGCGTTATTCAAAACTGCATTATAAACAATGTACAATGATACAATTACGCGTGGGTAGGAGATTTTAGCCAGAGCCCAGAAAAGGGGCGTGGCAGTAGCAAGAAACACAAAAATGGTTAAAAATTCGCCTATATTTTTTTTTTTCTTTATACTTTTTACGTTTTTCTTGCTGTTTCAGCAGCAAATATCTCATATGAGGTAATCGACTTTGTCTCTCAACCGCTTTTCTGTTTATCAAAAATGTATAAAAATACACACAGAGGAGAACAAAACGAAACGAAATAAAACAAAACAAAACATTACCGCATGTGGTGGAATAAATCATTTTGTTTCTGTTTTTTTTCTTTTATTATTTAATATTAATGTTTAAGGTGAGAGAGTGAGTGAGTAAGTCTATGCTCTTTTGCTACGACAAATATTTGGATTCTCAGGCAAATGGAATTTGTAAGGAATTTAAATACATACATACATAAATATACATATGTTTATAAAAAAATATAATTAAAATGAAACTGCAGGCAATAATTGGTTTAATTTTAGAACAGCTAAAGGAGGGCAGCGGTGAAATGCGGAAGGGGGCATATGTGTGTACTATAGTTTATGGCGTGGAATGGGTGGGCCTCTCAGCAAACTTCTTTCTTCTTATCAACGGGAAATGCTATATACACAAAATGAATACAAATACATTATGTACCGAAATCGCACAGAGGGAAGTATGTACATATATATGTACATACATACATACATACATATAAAAGATAACGAGTCCAGAGGAACCGGCAGAAAGCTGAGACAGAATCGAGAACTACTGGAGTTCTGACCTAACTGTAGATGTAAATAATACAGTATAACTGTTCTACTCTTACTTATTTTTCTACCTTTTCTGCCACTATATCACTCTACTATAGTACAGCTTTACTGCTGCACCACTGTAGTAGCTAACTACTGTAACTCTCACATACTGTGCTACTGTGTAATTACTGTACCACTATAATACTGTCTGTAATTTCCTAATGTGACACAGTACTCTTTCCTAATGCACCAAGCACGTGCTTGTTACGGTTAGGTGGTAGTAGGCGCAATAGGGGAAAGTATACGAGTATGTATAGAATGCGAGGAAATAAACTACTGACGAGTGCCTTAATGTTAATGTATTAACCCTTGTATTATTTTAACTAATTTACTTTTATACTAATGTAAGCCCAAACAACAAAACACTATTAAACTTCATTACTTGGATAAGTGACACAGATAGAGGAAAGTACCAGGAGCTAAGTAAATAGGGAATACTGATTCATGATACTTTTAGCAACCTGTTATACGATAAGTTTCGACAATCATACAACTGATATAAATTGTTACTGTTAAAAAAAAGTTATGTAAATGGTATACACCTATTAGGAACATTGTAAAGATATTTCTTCCAACATTGCTAACGATAAATAAAGCTTTTTTTTGGGGCCCAGAGATACATTTCTGTTTGAACAAAAACAATATAACATAGAATTAAATACGTTGCGAAATGAATTCCCAAATCGATTTGTCATTGGAACTCTCTGAATAAATAAGGTACGGATAAGTGTTGAGTGATTTCGTAAGAGAGGATGATGAGATGGTGACTCAGGGGCAGACGACCGACCGACCGCCCGACCGACCGACCGACCGACCGACCGACTATAGTCACTCATTTTGTTCGATTCTTTGGTCTCCATCTTTATCGGTAGTTGCGCTTTAATCGCATTTCGCCGTCAACAGAAAGCCAGAAAAATCATCGGACGGTACGGGGCGAGTTGGTGACGAAGGCCACGACGAGACAGACAGGATAGCCTTCGATTGCCTTTTGGCTGTGGGTTAACCGCAGCTCAGTTCCCTGCAAATCGGGTGGTATATATATATATATGAATGTATATATAGCGCATATATCATGCATTGTATAAAGGGGCCTAAACATACAATACGCATATTTATTGATCAGTTTTTCCCCGTCTTTTCCATGCCTATTGTGTTATTGATTTTAATTCCCAGTTCATTTAACCTTTTCCTCATTTCCCCCATATCTTGCTCTTTTTTTCCGTTCGGTAGGTAAACAATATACGTAAAACCAATCATACGTACATAGGCGCTTGTTCTAAGCAAAATTGGCTTGCCGAACTTTGTTTCTTTTTTTTTTTTTTTTTTTTTTTTGCATTTATTGTAGTAAAAAAAGTGTACTTAAAAATTGCTTAGATAAGATTTAATTGGAGCAAATAAATGCAAAAGAAATCGAAACAAAGACTGGGAAATCTAGGGTAACTGAAATAATAATAATAATAAAAGAAATATGAATTTACTGAACAAAAAAGTGTCACAATAAATTGCATTTACAATACGGTATTGAAGGGCATGGTATTTGGTAAACTTGAATTAAATGTCCAGTACTACGACTTTAATTTATTCTATAGTTTAATTTCGATATGCCTTGTATTCAAAAAGAGTGAAAAATGAAATGTAAGTTTCAGTTTAAAAGTTCAATCAAAGCACGAGTGGTTGTTGCTCGTGAATATTTATCGCCCAGACTAATTGTGACATACTTTAGTCGTAAATAAGAGCTGGTCAGTACATGTTTGTATATAGGGGCGATGTCTCTGCTTATATTGTATTATATCTGGGTGTCTATATATCGGCACTATATATGAATGTACACAAACATACAAACATACGACAACGAACCAGTCGACGGAGCGAGCAATGGCGCACTTTAATAATAAAAATCATTCATACGTAATTTCATTGGAATTTCACGCTGTTCTTTCACTTTGCCTTCTTTCGCCGTTATGCTTCGCACTCTGATTCTGCTTTTTGGATTCTTCTTCTTTGCCCCTAGATTCGTTGACCATTCCTCCAACGTGTAGTACCCCCATTATTAATTTTTTTTTTTGGTTTTCTTTAGTTTTGCCAGGCTTGGGGCAGCTTTTCTTAAGCTATATTTTACTTATTTTCTATGCAGATTCTTTTTAACGAATTTTAGCAATAATATTCAAACGTTTATTCCTTGTCTTTAAATGTTTATTATTATCTACCCAAGAATTTTTGTTATCTTTCAACAATTTTCTACAATTTCAATATAAACTTTTATTACTTTAATTAGTGGCGAACAAATTTGGCTTAGATTTGGAATCCCATCACTCTACACTGAAAATGTTCGGACAACAGGGTGTATGCGTGATGTATTTGTTGTTGATTTTTTTTTCGATTATGAAGTTGTTGCTTGGCCTAAGGGGTGGTGCCGTTCCCGTGGGCAGTAGCAGTGGGTGTGTCTCTTGTACTGGAAATGCGATTGTCTCGCTTGCACTGCAACACCAACACCAACTCCAACGACAGCAACAACAACACACCAACGACAACAACAACACCACAACTATACGAGCAATACACCAACAAAGCGGCAACATCCGAGTGCCAAACTAACGGAACCACAACAAAAGTGGAGGACAGATGTGCATAGACGCAGGCAGCGATTCACTGAGAAACATTCTGGGTAAAGAACTGTTCGATTAAATTGGAAACACAAATAGGAAACCTGAACAACGATTTCATTTGGTTCCGCTCTCAATTATAAACAAAAGATAACATAAAAAAAACTTTCTCTCTCGAAGCAGAAACAGTTTTGCTTCTACATTTTGTGATGCCGCTAAATCGGAGTGAAAAAATCCGAGGCTCGCTTAGAGTACAGCTTAAAAGGAAACTCTCTCGTTCGCTACCAAATGTACAATTGCAGGAAAAGCGTGGACGATCTTTAACGAAAAGGCAAGCGCGGTGTCAAGAGGCCGAAACGAGGAGAGATGAAGCAGATGGAGGAGGCAGAGGAGTGAGAGAAAGAGGAAGAAGAGAGTGGGGGAATGGGGGAAAGGGGGGTACATGAGAATGAGGAGGGGAAAATGATTTTGCTGGCCTGCCAAACACAGGGGGCAATGCCGAAGCCAAAGCAAATATTTCCAACTCGCCTGGAAAATATGGAAACTTCGTGTGCGTGTGTCTCTATATATGTATGTATGTATGTAGGCAAGTGTAAGTGTGCGTTTGTGAGCTTTGAGAGCATCCTTGTGTGGATGTGGATGTGGGTGTACCCACACTTACATACATACACTATACATATATGTAGGTGTATGTATGTGTTCGTGTGCGTTTTGGGCCAAATGCATTTTGGTGTTTCTGTGTTTCCGTGCACCTGCTGCACTTTAAAATCCACTTGTTCTTTCCTCAAATTTCAGCCACATCACCAGCCCTAGTGTTACACTCAAGAAAATATCGATCTCCTAATTCTAATCTCTGTGGCAAATATAATTCCCCAAAAATTCTATTGTTTAGTGGATGATACAAAACTTTAATTTAAATAAATTGATTAGTTTTTGCTTTAAACTTTCTTTTGTCGGGGAAATAGTTTTTAAGTTCATTTGGAACTTATAAAAAATATGCATGTGTAATTGTTCCCTTTCCTTTTTTTATCTCTGTGTATCACAAAGCACTCCCCCCCTCCACCACCGTCCAGCCAGTCCCTCTCTCTCTCCGGCCAACACTATGTTTTCCATCAGCAGCTCCTTTTTCGGCTGTGTATCAATTTCAAAATGGCGGAGTGAATGTTGCCAAGGGGCAGAAAAGGGAAGAGTAGGGGGTGAGTTTGAGGGGGGGGGGGCCGAAGTGTGTGTGTGTGTGTGTGGGTATGTATATATTATACATATATGTACATATGTCAGTGCGTGTCTCGCGCTATTTGGCGGAAGTCACAAACTTATTGGTTAGCAACGGACCAAAAGAGAGCAAAGTGTGGGTTCGGGAAATAGCCAGAGAAGGAGGAAGGATGAGGAGGAGGAGGAGGAGGAGGAGGAGGAGCAGAAGAGCGAGGAAGATGTGGAGTAGGAGGGGGAAGGCGGAAAAAGTCCGGAAAAATGGCGGACATGGCCTAGAGAAGTGCAAAGCGAGAGCAAAAGAAAAAAAAAAACGCACACACACACACCAGAAAAGCTGAGAAAATTCTGCCAAACGATTGACATTTTTGTGGAAGTCTGGAAGCTTTCCACGAAACGCAAGGAAAACTGCAAGGATAGGGAAACAATTGCACTTGGAAACTGTCAAAAGTAAGACTTCTCCAGAATAATGGTTAATAATAATTCTTATACCCAAATCCCAGTCAATCTTATTAAGAGTTTCTTAAAAGAAAAAAAATCATTGCTTGAATTGCATCATAGACAATGTGTTATCGGAGCTGTAATCGTTTATCGGAGAAATACCAAGCAAAAAAAAAATCTGCATTTTCAAATGCATTCTTTTAGTATTATTTCTATTTATGAGTTATTCCAAACAATTAATTATTAGTTTGTCTTTTATTTGAGGTAAACTTGATAAAAAAAACAGGTCTTTTAGCAATTGTATTCATTTACACCGCTAAGAATACTCACATAGGACAGATACATCGCTTTGCTATTTCCATAAAATGGTATTTCAAAAGACAAATAATAAAAGAGAACTTTTTATATCCTTACCTGAAAGAAAAAGAAATAAAACTCGGTTAGCTTTCTACTTAATTGATGTTACAAAATATATAAATAATAAAATATATTTAAAAATTAAACCCAATTGAATAAATATCCTCTCTAAATAAGACCAGACTTTTTTCAGTAAATATTTTCCATAGAAAAACAATGCTTTCAGCTTTATAAAAACTGCGTATTAATTGAATAAATATATAGTGGGAAACTATAGTTAAAAGTTCGGTCCCTCTGCCTGTTTATTAAATTAAAATTCTTGCATATATTCTTTTGACTTTATGGATTTGGGTCTTGGGTCTCTGCATACTCATTACACGCAGACATGCCCCCGTGGGTCTGGTTAAAGTTCACAGCGAACGAAGGCTGCGCTGCAAAATGTGCTACAAAAAGCATTCGCTTCCTCTACATTTCCACCCCCGTGGAAATGGAAAAACTAACTCAACATGACTCTGATTTCAACACATGGAAACAACCAAGTCACCAAGCCTGCACCCATACCTCCCTGCCCCCCCCCCCCC
>JAEIIG010001159.1:0-13504 GCA_018904695.1 Drosophila parvula
GCACACGCTAGCAATGGTACCGGATGAGTTCGTCCGGCAATTCCCAGCCACCAAATTCTGACACTGCAAAAATCGTGTTACGGATATTTTCGCAGTCGCTGAGAGACGAGAAATCCTCACCACTGAGCATAATAGGGCTTACAAATCCGCACAGAATAATGTCATACAGGTACTTTCGGAATACTACTTCCCAAAGATGACCAAGTTAGCGAAATCGTCACCAACTGTAAGACCTGTGCTAAAGCCAAATATGACAGGCATCCTAAAAAACATGAACTCCCGTCTCATGTGGGAGAAATGCTACACGTAGACATTTTCTCCACAGATAGGAAATACTTCCTCACATGCATTGACAAATTTTCAAAATTTGCAATGGTCCAACCAATTCCATCTAGAACCATAGAGGATCTTAAATCAGCTCTACTACAACTCCTTAACGTCTTCCCCAAAGCTATAGTCATTTACTGCGACAATAAACCCTCATTGAACTCGCACACCATTCTGACCGTGCTGGAAAATCACTTCGGAGTTAGCATCTCAAATGCACCGCCCCTCCACAGCGCCTCAAACGGACAAGTGGAGCGTTTCCATAGCACTCTGGTGGAGCGTGCCAGATGCCTCAAGATCGACAAAGGCATCAGCGACACCGTAGAGTTGATCTTACTGGCCACTACTAAATACAACAGGTCTATTAATTTGGTCATCGATAAGAGACCGGCCGACGTCGTAGTCACACAATCGTATGACTCACAGTGCGATATACAGGAAAGGATAAGGCATGCCCAAGATAAGCATAGGAGCAGGGAAAATGCCTCCCGACAGAATAGAGTGTTCAATGTCGGCGACGGAGTCCTAGTTAAATCAATCTGATAAACACAAATTAATAGTATCACCGAAACCGTCAATCAAATTCTGAGGTCGGCTAAAGAATCCCAAATTGATACGGGACACCAATACGAGATGTTGTTGTCTCGAAATAGGATGATTGCAATGAAGCTGCAAAATTTATTGCTAGCAATAGCTCTTGCTAAGATCAACATCGTTAGCCCCAGCATATTAGATCATGCAGACCTGGAAAGTGTGTGGATCGAGGAGCCCACAGATACCCCCATTAGTGATATATTGTCCGTTGTGTCCGTCAAACTATTACAGTCCGTTAACATTTTGCATTTCATTATTAAATTTCCTAAAATTAAATCAGAATACGTCAAAATTACCGTTTTTCCCGTGTCACACTAAGACACAATGCTCAGACTGGAGGACAAGGTCATAGCGGATTGCAACGGAGAGATCCACACAGTAATTAACTGCTCCGTGTCACCTGGAGCCACATTTTGTCAACTTGCGCTGAGCAGATCATGTCCCAGGAACTCCACGCTGGATGTATTGCGCACTGCGATATCCAACACAGCGATTTGCATCCCATCACCTACGTGGATGAAGGTATCATCATCGTAAATGATCGCCCGTCCACTAACGAGGAACTCACCTCGTGACCTTTATTGAGAGTGCCACGGTTAACGAAACCCAGTATGTCGATCACGACACGGCCCTGAAGAGGGCACCAGAAGTAGACAGCTCGCCCTCCCTGAACATTACTCTAGAACACAACATCCTCAGCCTCCCATACCTTCACCGCTTGAGTGAGCGTAACTTGGAGCACATCAAGAGATTCGGGGAGGACATCGACGACTATCGCTTACACCAGATAGTGCTAGTTGCAGGAGCAATTTGCTGCGCGTTGATCTGCGTCGGTCTCACTTATCGGCGAGTCACCCTGGTCAGGAGATCCACGGCCCAATTATGAGAGGGGCTCGCCCAAATAGGGTCGGCCGAGGGCGGCCTTGTTCCTGAGGGTGGAGTAGTTAACTAAGTTAACCGGGCGACGGTAATGACCGATCGTCCGAAAGCACAGCTATAAAACGGATACATTTTAATTGTCTTGTACACGTCTATATGCTGTGGAGATCAGGTAGAAAAATCACACTTGGCCTTTTTGGGACAAGTGGGATACACGCTGTCTCGACTAACCTATTGTTTAATTGCGTGGTATTTAGCAACTATATTCCCCTGTAGATCTTCTAACTCATAATAGGTGTTTCATAATACTCGCCTAATCCAGGATTTTATGAATGTTGGAGCTGGTTTTGCTTAAAATCGTTTTGCGAAGTTGCTTTGTTGAAAACTTCTGCGAAACACATTCTGACCTACTTTAAAGGATACCTCACGATCGTTTTGAATTTATATGCCCTGTTTAGATCTTACTCGCATAATATCCAATGAGTGTTCATTATTAAGTTGTATAGTACGATCCTCCAAAAGATTAAAGTGTTTTAGCACATTGTATGACGAACCGTCCGTTATCATATAATATGTTGAACGAGCAATGTGCAGACTGGATGCAAGGAACAAAAAATGTTGCTAAGATTCATATCCCAATCAGATCTATTTACACGTCCATGGGCGTTTCCTTATGGAGCATAAACAGAAGTATTAGTGTGAGCTACACCATAGCTCCTGCAAAAGACTATCAAGCGCATGGGATCTGAACTGAACTCCGTTATCGGAAATCAACTTTTCCGGTTCACCAAAGCAATAAAACAGATCCTGTTCTAAGAACAGACAGCTTTTAGAAAAGGGAATTTGGTAAAATTGTCCAACACAATAAAGATCCCCACATTTCCTCTGATGTTTGCAATGGAGGTCGTAAAGCTCTAACAGAGCTTGGTACATTTACAAATTTCACAGCGATTTGTATATTCTTTTAAGTCCTTTACTAAATTACTAAATAGTAAAAACGTCGCAGTCTTTCGAGCGTTTTATTTATGTCACAGTGTGACGATAATAGTTCATCATGTGCGATCCGCAAAGCTACGGGCACTAATTCATGAGGAAGCTACAATTTTCAGACAAGGTGATCAGATTTCTTTTCCCCAGAAGCATGTTCAGTTCGACGACCATCGATAACTTTGACATCAGGAATATGAGCGGAATTTTCATTAATTTTATCCTGCAGAACAGAACATCTGTGCGTACTTTCCCGATTATACCTTCCTTATTTCCATCTGCAGTTCGAACAGAAAATGAAAAGTTCTTAAAAGGTATTTGATAATGGATCAAATCTTCTGCTATGCTTCCACCAATGCAGCTTACGGACGCGCCTGTGTCCATTAGTCCGGAAACAGTTCTACCCAACACACAAACTTCCGCATATGGTCTCGAATCGGGCGAAACAATAGCTTATATCAAACACTGTTTCTCAATCTTACGTTTATGATAAAATTCTTTATTCCTTAGCTTTGATCGAATCCTTCTCCTTCTTGTTCAAGCACAATTAAAAGGTTTATTTACAATCGATTGATTGTGCAAGGGAATGTCAGGGAAATGTGACAACTTTCTTCTACACATTCTTGATGTACATGACCACCTTTGCCAAAGTTCCAACATGTCACATTCATTGCTGAAACATCCAGTTCATCACTATCAGATTGCTCATATTCATTTGTTTGGAGCTGAACCTCGTGAATATGTCGACGTGGAGCGGGAGTGCGCACTACATGACGAAGTTGGGCCATACTGAATATTTCTTTATACTCGTGCTGTATTTCTAGTAGTAAGTTCGAGCAAAAAGGCTCTAGCATGGGTGAATCTGTCAACGGTACAGTTAGTTTCTCGGACAATCTAAGGATGGACTCGTAGAACTTGTTGAAGGATTCCTAATATGACAAGTCAACAATACGATATTGCCATCTAATGTTTGTTGGGTAAGGGCTTCAAATCGATAGAAAAAACTTTCCACACTCATGCCTGACCTTCCAGTAAACTTCAACTTCCAAATTCCTATAATTTGACTGATTCGCTCGGGTCGCAGATCTGCGCCTGAGTAAAAAGATCTAGATTGGTTGAACGAACCACTTTGAAATGTCTATCACTATGTGTGGCCTGTTCCTGCGTTCGATCAACTGATATCCTACTTTGCTTGTCGGTAGGAGTTAATGCTAACATAAGGTTTTGAAATTGCACTTGCAAGTTCTGCGTCAATATGATGCCTCTGATGCCTGATCTACGTTTTCTAAAGACTCTCTAATATCCTTTTTCACACTGAAGATCTAGGTGCTGATTGAACACTTTGGTTTAAATCTGTGATCACAATCAGACTCATTAAAGCAGTTTCTAATGGATACCTGCAGGCGGGACAGATTTCCCTATTAGCTACTTTTGTATTAAAACAAGCCCAATGAAACGTATGATTACAATTAGTAGGCAACTAGTTACCACCAGTTAATTCTGCGCTGCCTTGTGGGTCATACATTAATGGTATAATAAATTACCAAAATATATATAATCAATTTTGCGTTTTACCTACAATTTTAGTTTTGTTCTGTTGACAAACAAAACATTCTTTCTGTATTTTTTTCTTTTGATATATAATTGCTATCCGGAAATCATGATTATCTTTCCTAAAGGGAAAGAAAAGTAACCAAGTTTCTCAACGATTTCTTTCTTTGTCGATAACAAATATGTATCGGTATAAAGTAGATTTACGTTTACGTTTATCCTTATTGGCTGAAAAGGGTTGAAGAAAATATTCCTATAAAATGTATAAATGAATAGATAAGTTAAATTATAATGATAATAATTACTGCTAGACAAATTGTATGTATTCATAAAAAAGTAAGGATAGTTTTTGGTGTAAGACTGCTCCTGCTTATTTTTTCTTCATAATTAATTTAAATTTATTAATTAATGTTTATTTATTAAAAATATTTAAGCATGAGCCTTAATGAAAATTGTTCAAATGCGAAAACAAGAATATTTTGATGTTCAGTGTAGGTCGATACGTGTCTAATAATATACCTTCCATTGTATGCACAGGTCAATTTTGTTGCATCATTAACAAAGACACTTTAATAACGTGTCACTATTTAGCTGCCCTGCAGTGTTAGATTGTAAGCTTTATGCAGGCACCAACTATACAGGATAGACTAGTCATTTCATACAACGAAAATGGACACAAAAATTGTTCTGCAACAGGCCCCAGAGAGCTGAATGCGACAGGCCCCGCAGCTTCGGCTATGTACAGATCAGATCAGTCGCAAAGAGACGCATCTCGAAGAAGATTGTTCTGTGCTATGCTGTATAGTTGGTGATGCAGGTCAGTACTGCTCTGAGCAGGTAGCTAGGCTTAATTCAAATACCATATAACTATAACTGCATATTCACAATAATGTTTTGAACACTTACATATTTATGGTTCCAGCGGTGAAAGATATTTCGCCTGCCTGTATGGTAGTCAAATTTGTCATTGTTGTGATTGCATTGGTTTTGTTTGGTATTATTATTCACTTGTCACTATGATTTTTATATTTATTTTTTGTTGCTATTAATGGAGCCTTCATTATTTATACACAAAAAAATTACTTTGCATCCAACATCGTCCTACTTTTTTCGTGAATATTGGTTTTGGATAATAAAAAATAAAAGAAGCAAAGAAAAATAGAATAAACGATATAATAAAACGAACTTATAAAAATGTAAATCAAATATAAACCAAAGAAATAATTATAATATAAAAGGAACAAAAGTATTTTATTGAAAATGTTACCAAAAGTTAATTCCAATTTCTCTATCTGTAGATTTGACCGGAGTGACATGGACACGTGGATTTTATATTTTTTTTCTACACTAAAAATAATAAAAAATAATGTTACGTTAAAACCCCATGGTTTTTCTTTCAACATGTATACCTAAAAAGCCTTATTCAGACTGACACGTCTGTCGTTTACTGCAGCCGCAGTTTTACGAAGAAGAAGTTGGGGAAAAAGCCCGATCTGTGTGTTGTTGTAACATGTCCATTGACACAACGGCTTATCTTATTACCGCTAGTTTTTTTGTTGTAGAATCGTGGACTCCGCTAACTGGCTACAGCGGCGGGTGATCTTTTTACATCAACTTGAAGAAATTCGACAGGTCTGGTAGTAAGTTTATACTTGAAGAAGAATCCCCGATGAAATAAGACATGGAAATATGCCACTTGATAACTGGGATAACACCTGGTATATCACATGGAGCCAGATCCTCAAGTCTAGAACGGACACGGGGTTGATAATTTATCTTTTCTCCGATCATATGGCTTATGGCCGTCGACATTTTTACTATTAGCACTTTGTACAACTTAACCCTTCATGGGCTTAAAAACTTTTTTCGGCACTTATACACGTCAGGTAGAAAAGAGAGCATGGATAAGCTTGGGTGTACGGATGTACCTCTCTTAGCGCAATCGACTATTGTATAATATTAAGTACGAAAGTTTCACGCTAGGAGGTGTTGTAGTAGTGCGACTACTATAATGAATCATACGATAGATCGATAGAAATATTTGCTTCAATGGATAGTCAGAACGAATCATTTGACAAGCGCCAATACAATTGTTGACAAAATTATTAACTGTTCTGAGTCCTGCGAGAACTGTACCCTGCAACGAGCTAGATAGGTTTCATAACAATGCCCGTTAAGCACGATAAGATTAGACTGAGCCGCTAAGTAGCGAGATAAGACAGATTGAGAACTTATATGTTTTAATTTAGTATAAAGATTGGACTTAATGTTTTTTAAGCGAGTCAACTCCTTAAAAAACCGAGGAGGCTTGTTTGAGATTGACGGATAGTATTACGGAACACATTCGTTAAAAAATGAATTAATGACATTGTAAAAAATAGCCATGGCGTTAGTCATGTCAGTGCACATATAGAAATTTAACCAATTAAGTTCTGATATTAAATTGCTTAGACTTCCCAAGACCGCCCTGCAAAAGCAGTCGACCTTTTAAGGTGGCCGATCAGACTTACGCTCCACAGAATTCGAAATATCGATAAATACATAAATAGGTGACGTAGGATGATATGGATCTTCGGGCTGTTTCAGTGGCGGAACCCTGACCAAACTGACTCTTGCCGGATCAGAGACAAAGCAGAGATCAAGCAAGCGATCTAAAGCATTTCGTACATGACTTGATAAATTACCATGTGACAGTGAAGTGTCGAACAACCTATTAATAATGTCATGTTGTGTTCCGACAACGGAGGATGTATGGACATGTAATTAAATGAAATTACCTTTATTAGATAGCTTTACACAAGGGAATTTAACATTCTCTATAACTAATCGAAAATCTTTAAAACTAACTTTCCTATTTGACATTGGAGTCCACCACTCTAAAGACACGACCACATCGCCGAATTGGACGATTCAGCCTGTATAAAGTGTACACAGCTTGAGAAACTTCAGAGCTAAAAATCTCCAGCTTGAAACAAGTTTCTGTGAACACAATAACCTGGAATAGGAACGAAAGGCAATAAGAATACAATTAAGGGAGCTTACTACGAAGGAAATAAGGATAGAGTTTGTAGTAATTTGAAATCTTAGCTTTGAACTGCTTAACAACAACATACTTTGGCCAAATGCTATCAGAGCATATTGTATTAAAGATCTCCTAAGGGAAATTAATGTTGAAAGATGAATACATATGTAATATATTTATTTTTGCCTTGCCTTGAATATAGGCAATAACATCGTCAGATGTCTGATCAGGGGAAATCCGCGGAACAAATATATGTTTCGTAGGTGGTACTAACATAATGGATTTAGGCATCACAGACTGATTGTCTATTTTACCGATTGCGGCCAGTAGTCCAGACCTGCCTCCCTGGGGAGGTTTTGGGACTGGGTTCTGCGGGTCGTTGATGATGACCCTTCAGCGGACAGCACGGAAATCACTGCGAGTAGACCCGCTCCCACGGTTAATTGCGATTCCGAATCTATCTTCGTTCCCGATCTCAGCGTCATTGAAGTTGATAGTGAGACTGAGTGCGCTGCCAAAAAAGTCCGCGGTTGACTTTCAGGGAGCTGTAAGGATCCGTCTATCTGTGGGGCACCAGCCGCGGTTTTTTGCTCTTACGGGACTCGCTCGATAGCTTAAAGCCAATAAACTGAGCATAGGCGACATTACGACAACTACCAATTAGCTCTATAAAACCGCTTCTGTTTTGCCGCATGAAAGACTTCATCGTTTAACATCGCTAGAAGTCTCGCCTCAGTAGAGGAAGCCAATGTTTTTGGACAAATCATCGAGCATCCGGGACTTACAACCAATGCACTTAGCGTACACAATGTGGTTGCAAAGCCAACAGCCTATCGTAAGATTGCCTATAGAAATTGGGTTTTTTTTGCATTGTTTAATAAAGCAGACAGTTTTACGAGACATTCTAACCAACTATCAATGTACCTTTATTACGAGAGAGTGATGCGGAGAGAGAGAGAGCGTGAAAGTCAGAAAACTTAATAGCGGCTGTCACCACGATGCAATCCACGAAAGAAACACAAGAGGAAATGCAAAAAGATGCAAACCCAACAAAGGCCGCACAACTACATTCAAATTATATACAATTAAATACACAACACAGAAAAGTAAACAAACGTAATAAAAACGGCATATATTTAATTGAGCTCTTAATTGTGCTCTTAATTAAATATAAACTCAAGGGTGGAATTTTAATTGTCTTCACCACGGACACGATAGAAAGAATCAGCCGTTCTATGTTCTCTAAGAGGGTAAGACCCATGGTCCTTAAATGTGGCGACAGTGGAATAGAGTCAATAATAGGTTTCGTCTTGCGTGTTTTTAGTAGGTTCAAGTCCAACAAGAATATTGTTGCAATTTATCCAAAATGAGTGCTCTTTGGCAGGTAAGTTGCAGAGCGTACCTAACCACATCGAATCCCACATTCAATTGGAAGTCTTTGTTAAGGATATTCAGCAAAATAACATTTTGAAAAACCAATTTGAAAAACGGATTCACAGGAAAAATCCTCATGACTTGAATCTATCGTTGTTTTTGGATTGATATACAGTAAAACGGCAGTCCATGTATTTTGTGGTTTGAATTTGGGTACTGTATCATAGTTTATATGACTGCATTTACAGTCGTTCTTACGTACCAGTTGATGTGATTTTTGGTTTGTTTTGCGAACTGTAATGACTGTCAGCAGTATATACAGTAGATTTGATTATCTCTGGCGTGTGTTAATTTTTGCAACTGGTTTTGACACTCCTGACATGGAATCGCGGTTGCCGGTCAATTCGAAGCTATCTTATGCTACTACGGAAGTACTCTATTGCAATAGTATTACAAAATACTGTTCGAATTTGGGCATGTAATTTTATTATTTTTAGTGGTTGAATAACTACAGAAATAATACTTTTATAATTTATAAACAAAAGTGCTGCGACAACAACATATTGGCACCCTACTGTACAACAACAGTAAAATAGTATATTTCATAATTTTGGTTGGTTGAGGCATTTTACCTGCAGCTTTTGGGTTGAATTTACTGTAGACCACTTGAATAAAGTAAGACGTTAAGTCGCCTATACTGTCGCTTGAATTTAACAACAGATTGCGGGTTAATGCCTTTGAATGCAGAATTAGTTGAATTTACCTGCGGAATTTTTTCTGTCTCATAAAAAGTCATTGATCAGACCTGTCATACTGTTACGCGTTGGAAGTCATTTAGCCAAGGCACCAATTTTTCGCAATGCTTAATTTTCTCTCTGTGCTTTCAATGGAGCCTTGCTTCCTCTAAAAATTTCTTGAACAGTTACAGTATTCAGAAAGGACCTCTGACGCTGATTGGTATTATGGAACTTGAATTATGAATCGTAAACAATAAAAATTAAAATATAAAAGAAGCCTATATGATGTTTTATATGATGAAAATTTCAGCTCGATAAACTGAGAGACTAGTTTGCATAGAAACAGAAGGATAGACAGACAGATCTCGGGTTGTTTGCTGTCTAATAAGTATTTGCAAGTCAGGGTTCTGCAACCCAAGGCCATTTTTTTAAATTTTGCTTATTTTCTACTCGGTACGTGGAAATTAAGCTGACCTATCAGGTCAGTACTCTCCACGTCATCACGGATTAGGTTATAGATGAAGGTAATCCCTAGCATAGTTCTAAGGCTGGCTTAGGAAGGTAACTTAATTAAACAAAAGTCTTCTTGTATAGGAGGTAAATTGAAAAGTAAAAAGGTCTTTTGACCTGATTCGATGCGATTTCTGTGGATATCGTAATGTGGCTTCCAAGCTCTGGATCCGTACTCTGCGATAGGATCAACTAATAACGTGTCTAAAGTTTTTGAAATTCCAGCACAGACCCAAGTGGACGCCCAAATCGTCTATTAGAGTGATTATTTCCAAATTTATAAAGATCTGTTTGTAAATCCGACTGGCAAGAACTTTCTTTATATTGCACACAAAGTTAAGCGTCATCTGCGTACATGATAACTCTAAAGTTAGCCAAACTTTGGGCAAGTCATTAGTAAATAATGTAGGCAATAAGAGACGCAAATAGCTCCCTTGCGGAACCCCAGAGATTACCCGGAGAACATTGGATAATTTGTTTTAAAAGAGTAAAGAGTTGGTTATGATTTATGTGGGCAAAAGAAGGGGTGCCTAAAGTTTTAAATAATTATAAATGCCATAATATGAATTCCTCTGTATAATAAATTGTATGTATAGTTATTTAGAGGATAGGTATGTATATGTACACCCTAATATAGCATTTTATTATTTTAATACTTTAAAAACTTAATACTTTAAAAACTCACTCATTGAGTAAATCATGTTTATCTACATACCTGGCTATTAATCCTCTAGCCAGCTCCCAGAAAGGTATTTTGTGAGACTTTGTACCGCCTGAAAAAATTGTTAATTTAATATATGATTATAATATTTTCTTTATCCTTATATATTTTTTTAATTAAAAATTTTGTCAAACATTGGTTTTATATTTTGAGATAAAGTTACCTTGTGTTGCCATTAGGATATCCGAAGATAGAATACTGCACGTGCAGATAATCAAGAGCACAGCGCATGTTCGAAGCATTTTGCTGTAAGGGAAATAATAAATATAAGTAAGTAAATAATATAAGCTTTACCAGTGCATGGATGTTAAGCCGTTTGACAAGACCGGTATATCGCACACTGCCAGCTATTCACTTGTGCTTATAGATTTTATACTTATTTTGAGCAGTTTTATGTGTATGCTACTTAAATTACTTAATGGAGCGTTTAGTACACGATTTTAAACTGTAATGTACATATAATTGTTGTGTTTTTGTTAAAAGTAATTTTTAATATACGCGCATTCTCAGTAAAAATCCAGAAAGCAATAAACTGGAATTCCATGGAAGTTAAAACGTGTTATTACGTAATATAGGTCTGATAAATTTGTAGCTTCCCGCAGAAATTGTTGTAGGAAAAAACCTCTGCTAAGCGTTGATAATCTTTGATGCTGATGTTCAGGCTACCGTTACTAAAATGTTAAATCTCATTAGGGTTCTGTGAACTGGAAATACTTAATGTATGATGCAATCGGGATCCTAAAAAAGCGTTTTAAAATTGAAATTATATATTATGTAAATCAAAAAGCATTGGCCTTTGCCGAGACTATATGTCAGTAGTTCAAAGAGTTCGTTATGAAACATCTTATTGAAATTCTCTTGCAAATTGTTGATATTTATCACAACCAAACTTTTAAATTTTAATTTTAGTTGAATTTGAAATATGTAAATGAACATAAACCACAAAAAACAACAACACAAAGGAATAGCAAGTTCGGAATCGAACCCACCACCTTGTGGGCCACATAACAACTGCATTGTTTGTGCAATTGCAACGCTTTAAGGTTTGACTGAAAATTACAACTTTATTGCTTAATATTCGCAATATTCGTAATAAATTTTTTTTTTAATTTTCAAAAAACGGCAGCATCGGTCCTGTTATTCGATATCTAATATCTTTATATCGAATGTCATGCCTATAGCTTAGTAATTTTATATATATTGGTTTTAACAAACTTAAAAGAGTACAACAGATACAAATGTCTTCACCAAATTTGGAAGCTCTTATATTATAATCTTTGATATCTTTTTTTCACATGGACGGACAAACGGACAGATGGAAATGGCTAAATCGACTCGTCTGGTGATCCTGATCACAGATATATCTTATTCCTGTTATATACATTCTCGGTTGGAACTAACGAGTAACCATAAAAAAGAGAGCGATGGTAAAATATAACGACGGCTGCTTACCAATACTTTTTTAATCGGGCTAACACGCTCTGCTGAAACACATTCATATTTTCAAGATTTGGCCTAATGATATTTTTTTAAATCTCAAAAATATAAAACCAGAAAGGTTGGGATACTGAAAAGAACATGTACTTGAAAAGCTTCAAAATTCACATTTTTAAGAAAAATGTACAACTGTATTTATAGACCCTATAAATGATTAGACAAAGTTACAAAAATCAAATATTTCTGGTGAATTTACAGGCCATCTTGTGGTTCTCCTATTATCTTCTTACTCAGCGTAGCAAGAAAATGTAATTAAGCCATGACCGGATCAATTTTGAAATAGAGAACAAATTACCTTAACATTAAAAAATTTTGTCAAGGTAAGAATACCAACTTATACTTATTTTTCTCAAATTTTATACGCTTAAAACTTTTTATTTCTGTTTTCTATTCTTTCGACTTAGAGTATGTTTCTCCCGCCCTGTAAAAGTGGCTGATAGCTATCTGACCGGAAAAGAAAATACCTAATACAGTCATCAGAAATGAAATCGATTCCCTACCCTCCGTCAAATTTACGCGACAAAGGGACAAAAACACCATTGGCGCCAGATTTATTGGCTTCAGGAGTACTTTTTTTTTAGAAATACTTCATTCTTTACCATATTTTTTCTATGTTGTTGCTCTGATATTTAAAATCTCAGTTCTTTGTTAATACTTTGACCACGATTTTCTCGAAATTGGCACGTACTGGTTTTGTCGACCTTTGTTACAAAATATTAACAAACTAAATATATAATACAAATACATATTATAAGTTCAAAAAAGTCATTATATTGTAGGTTCTGATATGGTGCAGCTTGGGGTAGCGGGTAGAGGTTTAGACTCGTGGGTTGTGAACTTGAGAAGTGGAAATTATACTTAAAGCCGGCTACTACCTTCCACGTCATATGTTTTGGTCAGATAAAGTCCTCAATAACAATATGAAAATTATCCGGATCAGAACACAATATCTTACAGCTTTTAGCTTTTGGAAAGATCGGATGAAATATTTAAAATTTCTGTATGTCTTTTTTGGAAAGTCTGAGTAAAACTTAAGATAGCTTCAAACAGTTCTTCGGAACTTAGAATGTGTATTATCTTAACATAGTTTAATATATTTGCTTAAAATAGGATCGCGATTTTTTATACTTTTAATAAAAATATTCGCATCAAAGATTGCTTATCTCTAGTAAGCAATATCGTCTCCATACAAAAGGTCATAACCTATGTATTTAATAGCGCCATTCCACTGCTACATTCTACGAAATGTGAATGGCACGAACAGCTGGTCTGGCTTTGTTTACATTTGAAGTGTGTTTGTTTAAA
>JAEIIG010001194.1:0-13365 GCA_018904695.1 Drosophila parvula
ATCCCACCATGTAATCGTATTAAACTCCTTTACATATTCCCTATAAGAAGAAACACCTACAAGGACATTCTCTATCTTTAATCCCCTTATGTAATCAATTGCTCTGACAAAAAACGATTTAATGAAGTTAATATGATCAATCGTTATTATATTAATTTCCAAATAATTATATTATATTATAAAACAATTTATTGTCCTCTTCTAGACAAGAAACAGGTCCACATGCATAAATTCAAGTAAATATTCATATTAAAGTATACCCGAACCTTTAATATCCATATAAGCTGATGATTTTTAATTAATTGACTTATAAAACAAGAATTGGAAATATCAATTCCTCATTTAACAAATATATTAAATCGAAAAATAATCTCTTTAAATAAATAATCAAGCTAGGCCTCTTTTTAATTTCCATTACAACCTGTGGCAATGATAGTATCTTTTTACCATATCCCATAAACCTCAATTGCAATTATTTAAATTTTGGCTGAGTTGACGGCGACATGCAAAAAGTTGTGAGAAAAGGAGGCGGGGCACCGCCTTCTCTGGTCGGCATGCCATTGCCAGAGCATAAATAGCGCCGCCTGAGAAATTATTGTCGCACTGACATTGAAGCGCAGTGGCGGCGATGCCGCTAATTACAAAGAGCTGCGACGGGGATATGGGCAGGGGGGGATTGTGTTTTGCAGTTACTTGTGCCACATTTTGTATCTCTCGCATTTACATTTACTTTGCAGCTCACATGGATTTTTCCTTCATATTGCCGGTTTGCTGCGCTATCTGTGCTTTATTCACATGTAAATCGCAGGCAGCTGCCCACGGTTGCATCAACACATCACAGATATTGTCACAGATACAGTAAATACAACGAAAATGGGGATCAAGAAATTTAGGGAAATGTATCAGTTCCTTAAAGAAGAATTTGATGAGGATTTTGGAATCTTTTTCTTCAGAGGTTTGGGTTTAAGATAAATATCTCAAAATGGTTTATACATATATTTGATCCAATTAAAATAATGCCAAATAATAATAAATAAATTGGAAAACAATTAAAAAATAATATTATAAACAAAGATTCAAAGTTTTTAACATATAGATCAACAAACAAAAGAAATTAATTTGTGTAAAGGCTAGATCGAGTCGTCTGGCAATGTTTATTTTTATCAAAACTTGTTCTCTAAAAATATTTATATATTTTTACAATAGTTTAATGCATTTTTAAGTAAATAATTGGTGTATTCTCTATAATTTGTTTAAGATAAGTAAAAACCAAGAAAAATAAATAAACTATTCCATCGTTACAATATCATAAAGAATGAAAATGAAATGATCCCTATAAGAAAACAAATATAACATTAACTTGTTAAAAAATACACTTTCTAAAAATATCTTCATGTTTATTCTTTCTGTAAAATGTATTCCTTATTGGGCGTGTACTGTGCTCCGTATATAATAATATTTTTAATTCCCCCAATTATTGTTGCTGTCGCTGCGGTTACTGTAATTGTCGCGTTTGTTGTTTTCCCCTTTATTATTGTTTTTTATTTACGTTTTTTTTTTTTGAGTAATTCCCCGTGCGAATTTTCGACACTGAAATTATGCCGACAATTAGAGTTAAAGTTGAAAAGTGGTGAAAAATAACGACCTTGCTCAAGTATGGCTTGAAAACCAAGGAATAATCGCTGGGAAAGGCAGGAAAATTCAATTTACACTGGAATTTAATTCAATGGTATTTCGTATTAATAGTTTTCCACCAATACACACACACACACACACAAACTGGCAGACAGAGATGGGAGATAGAACGCAGCTGAAGAATTTAATCCGATTTATGTAGTAACGCAGGGGGCCTCTCTCTAGTGCTCGCTCTCTCTCCGTCTCTTACGCTCCCACACACACACACACACATACACACAGGCACACAGATACTCCCATCGCGTGAGAGAGGGTGAGAGAAATATGTAAATACAGCCTGTTGCATGTGTGCGAGTATGCCAGCGAATTCGCATTTCGTTTTCAGGCACTTTTCCGCACATTTTTGATTGCTTTTTTTTTTGCTTAGCCTGCTTGCTGCTGCTGCTGTGCGTTTATCCGTGCAGTTTTCCTCGGTTTCCACAGACACAATTGGAAATACATACACACGCACACTCGCACTCGCACTACACACGCACACAGCTTAGATACTCGACAACACACACACACACGCACATAGCTGAGGGGAATTGCATTTTCTTTTGGGCTGGGAAATACGCAAATTCCAGCTGCAAACGTTGCATTTTCACCAGGGATTTTCCCATTTACCTTTCGGGCCAGCGTTTCCCCACACAATTTCCACCGTTTTGGCTCTTTGTTCTCGCCTTTTTCGCGTTTCTAACACACGGCACTTATTTCTTTTCGTCTTTTCCTCCGATTTTTCTTTCTTTTTCTTCTTTTTTTGTTGTTGACAAATCGCTGCCTTCTGCTTTCTCTCTCGCTCGTTTTCCACTTGTTGCACTACCGCGCACGCATTTCCACTCTTCGCGCTGGCCTATTCCGATTTTTCGGGCATTTTCGGTGCGCGATTTGCTTAAATTTAGTAGAAATTACTGTGTGGTTTGGCTTTTTGTTGCTGCCGTCGTGATTACGCGAGGAAAATGTTGTTGCTGCTGTCGTGCTAGAGCTGTCAAAATATCGATAACGAGTTATCGATGGGGATCGATTTGCGGGCTATCCGATAGTGTCGAGAATATTTTTCGAAAAACATCTTATATCAAAGGGAAAATGAGTCTGGGAATATGTTTCTATAAATTTTAACTAGTTTGTGCTACATTTTAGTTAATTGTATTCGCTTAGTTTATTGTTTTTATCTCAGCCTCAAACCTTTGGTAAGGAACTCTGATAAAAGACCGCTCCTCTTGCTCATATCTGCGTTTTAACAGAAATAATAATTATATTGAACCAATTAATCGCTTAATAGGGAAATAACTGGGATGCGTAATTACGTAATATACACATAGTAGAATGGAAAGCTATTTGGCTTTATTTTTAAGTTATTTTAATGAAAAAGAACTATACAACATTTTGAAAGCGCATGGTATTTTAATAGTATTTCTTTATACTAAAATGGTATTTTGTGGTATTTATTCATTGACTGATTGGTATTTTCTATCGTTATCGGTGCTCTGCATGGTTAGCTTTGGATTTTCTTTATTTTCCCGACGTCTTAGCAATTTTGTAAATATGTCGAAAAGCGCCCTAATTATCCTGGCTCCCGGCGCCGAGGAAATGGAGTTCATCATCGCCGCTGATGTCCTGCGACGTGCTGGTGTAAGTTCTTCACTAGTTAACCGGGAAATCATGCTTTACTTCTATGTGTTTTGATAGATCAAGGTCACCGTGGCGGGCTTGAATGGTCTGGAACCGGTAAAGTGTTCGCGGGATGTTCAAATTCTTCCGGATATTGAGCTAGCCAAGGTGGCCACTGACAAGTTCGATGTTGTGGTTCTACCCGGCGGATTGGGTGGTTCCAATGCCATGGCAGATTCGCCGGTTGTGGGGGACATCCTCAAGGCCCAGGAATCCAGCGGAAGACTCATTGCGGCTATTTGTGCTGCGCCCACTGTGCTGGCCAAGCATGGAATTGCCACCGGAAAGTCACTCACCTCGTATCCTTCGATGAAGGACAAGCTGGCTGATAAATACAGGTTGGATTTCCTCTTCAATTAATTGTGGAATTTTAACTGTAATGATTTATGTATTCCAGCTACGTGGAGGGCAAGAATGTAGTCCAGGATGGCAAACTCATCACCAGTCGTGGTCCTGGTACCGCCTACGATTTTGCCCTGAAAATTGCCGAAGAGCTGGCGGGCAAGGAGAAGGTCCAAGAGGTGGCCAAGGGTCTCCTGGTGAGCTACGATTAAATAGGGATAACCACGAATATCAGAAGTCTCGCTTAATATTTATTATGCCATTGATATAATCAAGAACTGAAGTAAAATTTGTTGAACAAAGCAATCCTCATTCTTAGTCCTCCCTCCAGATCATACATATATCTTCCTGATTCCATTTGAACTCCTTAAATGGGCAGCAAACTCTCGGCATTCATCTCGGCATCATCATCGGAATCATCTTTGCTCTTCTGACCTCGATACATGCCTGTGCGCGGACGCTCTGCCGGCGGACCCAAGGGATCGAACTGCTGCACGGCATAGGAGTTGGATCTCTGGGCATAGGTCATGCTCTGCGACAAATCGGGATTCTCCTGAACCCTCTCCTCATTGGTCTTTCGGACACTGCGCAATCGACTGCCACCGGAGGAGGCAGAGGACGAGGTGGCCGAGGACAGGCGCTGCTGCTGATAGCGCTGCTCATTCTGGCGCTCCTGCTGCTGCTTGTGCAGGCGGGCATAGTCCGCAGCGTAACGCTCGTGGAGCTCGGACATGCCCAGGGACTTGGTCACCTGCATCAGGGCTCGCACGCAGGTCAGGTTGTCCGGGAAACGTGCATAGATCTTCTGAAACATGCCCAGATACTGCTTGGGCGGCAGATAGGAGTTCCTGAAACAGCTAGCAATGCGCAGCATCAAATTGGGATCATTGGGATCCGCCAGGACAGCTCTTTCGTAGTAGTAAAGCGCCTTCTCCGTGGCCTGCAACTTGATGTAGTACGAACCAATGGAGCTGGCGATGCTGATGTCGCTCATATTGATGCGATATGCCTCGTTGTAGTACTGATTCGCCTCCTGGTGGTCCTGGATCTGCTCGTACAGCGAACCCACCTTCTCGAACAAACGCGAATCTATGTCGGCGGCGGATATGCCAAGAACCTGCAGGTAACCCTGCAGCGAAGCGCCCGGAGAGCCGCCCTTGAGCCGGCGCTCCTGCAGCTTGGCCAGCTGATAGAAGACGTGGCTGTGCTGCACCGAATGGGGCACCAGGAGCTGGGCCTTCAGCAGCTCAAAACGCTCTTCGGCCAGCTCGAAATCCTGCTGAGCCAGGGCCACCAATCCCAGGTTGTAGTTGGCCTCGAAGCTCGTGGGTTGCAGCTGCAAGGCTTTCTCGAGGCGTTCCCTTGCCGAAATCAAGTCCTGCTTTTGCAGGTCCACAATGCTGGCATTGATCAAGGCCAGCGGACTCGTGTCCAGTGCCCCGATCTCCTGCAGCTGGTTGAGGCAATGTCTGGCCATCTCCAGGTTACCCAGACTTATGTAGATAAAACTGAGATTGGTCAGGGCACTGGCCGTCATGGAACCCTCGCTCTTCCGATCGTACATCTGTAGGGTTTCAATGGCCTGGTTCACATCGTTCTGCCGGAGATAGACCAGGGCCTTGTTCAGTTCCAATTCACTGGCCAGCCAGGCCATGTTCGAGGACTTGATCACCTCGATGCACCAGTTGTACCCGTCGTTGTAGTTCTCCTCGATAATGGGCGATATCAAATCCACAATCATGGTAATGGAACGCTTTTCCGCATTTCGACGCTGCTTAGTGTACACTGCCAGTTCGTCGGCCTTGAGAGCTTGGAGGACATGGCGCTGCTTGGTCTTGCCGGATGACTTTGATGACTCTTGTATCTTCTCGTAGGAGCCACCACC
Organism: Drosophila parvula; assembly: GCA_018904695.1. NCBI lineage: Eukaryota > Metazoa > Arthropoda > Insecta > Diptera > Drosophilidae > Drosophila > Drosophila parvula. Next base: position 5,573 of record JAEIIG010001194.1, read on the forward strand.
TTCGGCATCGATTACAGCTACATCGGCCTGGGGATCCGTGGATTTGTCCAGCTCCTCCTGAGCACCTGCTACTTGACCGGTTTGCTGCTGCAGCTTGATGATGCTGCTCTCGGTGCCCAGATCCGTTTCCGTCTCGCCAGCGGGAACATCACACAGACTGCGAAAAGCTGCCTTGATCTTTTCCACATCCCCGAGAGCGTAGTAACAGAGGAGTTGGTGGATGCCACTCTTGATATCCGCCCGCTCTGACATAATGAACTCGAAGCTGGAGGCTGCATCCGAATAGGAGCCCATGCGAACGAAGAGGACTCCTATATTCTCCTGGATCTTCAGTCTCAACTGGCTTAGGTTCTTCGGCACCGAGTCCAAGGCCATGCGATACATCTTCACCGCCTTCTGGTAGAGTCCCATCTTGAAGTAGATATTGCCCATGTTGATCTTCAGCTGATTGACATGCGGAAACATCTTGTTCTTGGTCATGATACTATAGGTGTTCAGGGCCTCGATGTGGAGATCATTCCGCTCGTATTGCTCGGCCAGATTGAAGAAGACCTGGTAAGGATATTGATATAATATAATCTTAATAGGGTAGGGTTAGAAGCTAGTCTCACCGCATAGGTCAAGTCAAAGTTGTGATAGACATTCTCGCCCTGCTGGTCACGAAATCTGTGCAGCGTTCGATCCAAGGAGAAGGCTTCCTTGGCTTTATTCAAGGCCTCGGCTGAGGACTTTGTATCGGAGCTAGGGTCCCCCGGTGCGGAGCTTTGCCTGGCCAAAATTATCGAGGATTCCAAGAGCTTCACAATCTTACTCTCCAGATTCTTGTACTTGATTTGGGGACTAAAAAAGGAACCGAGGAGTAAAGGAAATTCTTAATTACCAAGTTTAGGTGGGGAAAATGTGTCATGATAAAAGGTATAATAGATTATTTTTATTTTAAGTGTCCACATACCAAATATCATATCTCTAGCTCTTCTAGATCCTGAGATATTTTATTCTCAAATGTAAACAGGACTTCTACTCACTTGACTTCCTTGGCGGCATCCACAGCGGCATTTGCTGACGACAGAGTCTGTTGCTTGGCCTTTTCCAGGAAAAACTGATCGAATTTTTGGTTGGTTCCAGCGCTGTTTGCCGCATAGCCCACTGCCCTCACCGCCGTAGAGGGTCTGGCCAGTGAGGTCTTATCGCCACCAGCTGCCCGACTGCTAACCAGATTTCCTCGCTGAAGGACTCAGGACTTTTCAAGACGAAATTTCAAAGGAAATAATACCAGGGACTCACCGAAAAAAGTTGTGAAGTAGGCGGTCTTGGGCGGCCCGCAGCCGTTGGTGGCGGAGGAGGAACTGCATCAGCTCCTTGGTTTTCAGTGGCACTCATTTTTGTAGATATTTATATGGATGTTCTTAATTGGTTTCTCTAAATAAACTTTTAATAGTTGAACCATATAAATAAATAACAAATGTAGACATTTGTTTTGGTCCTTTCGTTTCCTTGGTGACCACAAATTCACCTCAAGTTTAAAACATATTTAAAAATACAATAATATATTTAATAATAATACAAAGAAAGACAACTGGAATGTAGATCCGTTAAAAATTAAAATAAATTGTAAACTTTAAAATATATTTGGCTTTGTTCTCTTTACTTAACGGTTTCTGCCTGTGCTAATATGTAAGCCACGACACAAACCTTTGGTGAAAAAATGGTGGCAAGAGCGAAAATCACATAATGTTAGAATATCGTAAAAATTGTATATGTTCCATTATATTTTATGGACCCTTTTTTTGAGTCAATTGGGTTTGCTTAGTTTTTAAAACCTTTCAAAGGTTTACGTTCTGACACACCACAGGCGCGTTTCCGTTACGTCGTTGAATTACGTTTTCGATCACTTCACTTAACAAGATTACGTTTTTGGTCACTTCAGTTTGCTTACGTTCATTACGACACAGATGAATTTGCATTATGTCAGAGAAGATGCCGTTCGCTGGAAGTGAAAACTTTGATATATAATAATAAGGCGGTCAAACGGTTACGTTTTTGTTCACTTACGTGTGACCAGTTGCGCCTGAAAACAAAATCCGCGCTTTCTCCGGCAACTCTCGGGCATAAAAATATGAGAAAACGGCGGCCACGCTGCACAAACAGTTTATCAAAAACAAAAAATTGAATCGGTCGTTTTTGGGAGCGTGTACGCGTTTTTTCGCTCTCCGCCGCCTTTGTTGTTACCAACAAGCGCAAATTATTACCAAAAAAAAAGAAGAAAAAAATCGCCAATCGGCGGCATTTTGAAAAAGTGGCGCCTACAGTGTTGCAACATTGCGTGTTTCAAATTTTTAAATTAATTAAAACCAAGGTGCAAAGTGGCGAAAATCAATAGCAAAGCAAAGTAAATAAAGTGCATACGAATGAGTGTGGAAGTGCGAGGAAAGCGATAGCCCAATGCAAGTGCGTGGAGGAGAAGAAAGCCAGCGAATAGGAAAGGCAGCGAAAGGAGCCACGGCGAAGGTGTGGATAAAGAAGTGCAGCGAAAGAAGTGGAAGAAGAACACTGCAACAATAAATTTCGGTGCGGCGGCGTTTTTTACGTGACGCGAAATTAAATGCGCTCTCGCAGTTCCCGTTCTCGCCCTCGGTCCCCGCCTCTCTCACCGTCACTCACTCTCTCCGGTGCTCTCTCTGTTGAAATTTAACTGCGAACAGGGTCAAAATAAAAACCCGTCAAAAGAAATACTTGTGTATATAAATTCTAGGTATTTCCTACCGTCTTCAGTTAGCGCTACCTTCGCTCTTTATTTTCTTTTTTGCGGTTAACGCGCGCGTGATTCATAAACTCGATTCTGTTGTTGTCGCAGTTAAGAAACAACAAAAAAAAAGTAAGAGAATCAGATACGGTGCATTGAACCTGCTGAAATCATTGGCTACCAGTAGCCACCAGCAGCAGCAGCAGCAGCGCCAGCAACATGGATAATAACAGTAAGTTTTCAACTCTCCAAAACTGCAGTTTATCTCCTGTGTTTGTGTTTTTTTTTCCTTCTTCTGCCTGGCTTTGCTTTTCTAGTTTTTCGGGGTGGGTCCGCCTATTTTTGCCGTCTTCCCTTTACCCGCCATATTCGCATTGTGTGCGCCCCGAAAATCCAACATCTTGTTATTGTTGTTGGTTTTCGTTTGCTTTTTGGGGTGGGTGTGTCGCCTTAACCCAAGGACACTCGCTTTTCTTGTGGAAATCCCTGGAAATCCCATCGCTGACTAACTGTAAATTTTACAGATAAGATAAATAAATAGTTTTGCTATAATCTCCAGGTAAAATATGGAATTTTTTTGGCAAGATAATTATTATTATAATATATAATATTTATTTAAAAGTAAATAGGCTTGTTTTCTCTTTAAAAACATTTGAATATAATTTTTAAAGTAACAATTTATAGTGCTTATATTTTTTTTCTTACAAAATAACTTACTTCCTTTGAAAAATAAATATATTTATCAGGTTTTACCCTTTTCTTTCCTTCTCAAACTATTTTATACTAATATATTTACAAAATATTATTCATGAAACCTTCCCCTATTAAAATAAAATCAAAATAATAATGTTTGTAAATTTTTTTACAACTATAAAGTTGGCAAACAATATATGTATAGAACTTTGTTTAAAACAAAAAACCAGGAAACCGGTTTTCTTTTTTTTTTTCAGCTGTCCGAAGAAAAGGTCTTTAAAATGAGTATTTTTATCGTTTTGATGATTTCATGTAGCCATAAATTTACACGGTTCAAGCAGCTGAAAAGCTTTAACCCCCCTGCGACCCCCTCCCCCACCACCTTAAACAACTTGAAACAAAAAAAAATAAAAAAAAATGTTGGCCAATTCACAATGGGAACTCGAGAACAAATGTTCTCGGATGCAAATTAGTGGAAATTTTCTCTCTTTCTCGTCAAAATAAAAGTAACTGTGAAACAGGGCGAATTCCGGTTTAAATATTGCGGTTTTTCGCTTTTTTGTGGGTTGTATATAATGGGTTAATTAACACTTTTAGAACTCTTTTAATGTCCTGAATGAAAGGCAGTTATTCATTTATTTGGCTCTTGATTAAAAGTAGCTTAGAAATATAAATTCATTAAATTTATTTATTAATGGGATTAATTTTAAATTTTAAAGTTTCCTAGTTTTTTATCTTACAACTATAGGAATTCAGTAATATATTAAAACTTTAAAAACTAAAGTCTCAAATAAACTGAAAGAAATATATCCTGAAATTTATAGAAGGAAACAAACATTAGATAAAACTCTATTCATTTTTATGGTGTATTGTTCTATAATTCTTATCAGAACGATTCACCATAAAATCCAACAGTAACCTACATTATTTCCTTAGCTTATCTTTTCCCCAAGTAATGTATGTCTGCTCTGCTCTTATGATACGCTTCTAGAGATTGTTTGTGTACTACAAGTTACAATTAGAAGGCACTTGTTAATTGGATATTTATGGAATTAACCTTGGACTTGTGATGGAGACCAAAAAACCTTAAAATAGAACATTTAACAGAGTTCACATAAGTTTTTTTCAAGCGAATTCACTTTCAATTATTCTGTTATTTTCCCAGCTTAGCTTTTTACTTTGAATTTTTTTTCTTCTCCCTGCCAAGCTGGCCCTTTGCTGACCCTTCCGGCTACTGTTCAATGTTCGACGGGAGAGATAATCCCCGATCGATAGCAACTACTCCTACAAAGAGGCGGGGCGCTCTACGGCCGACAATATTAATAAATCTTAATGTGCGCATCCCACAACCTTGTTATGGCTTCTTTGTGGCGGAGACCCAAGATTGTGCAGCAGTCTTTGTGTTTCGCTTTTCTTTTCTTTCCCCGGTAACCCCCTAGTATCCCGAAATATGCACCGCACCCGTGGCAGTCTACAGATGATGATGATGATGATTTCTTTTGATGAACAATTTCCAAGGGACAGACAATGGAAAGGCCAGCTTGCACAGCTCTCTATATATAAACTATATATACACTCGCCGCCTTTCGAGCAACATTTGCATCCCAAACAAAGCTGCTTTCTTCCGCTTGTTTAAGTGATTCGGTTTTGCTAGTAGTAAAAAAAAAAGAGCGAACAACAAAAGTGACGCGTTTATGTAACGCCAACACAAAGCTGGCAACAATGGCAATCAATGGTCAACAAATGAATCGCCAAATGAAAACATTTTATCAGATTTCATATTTGCCATTATTTCCCCTCACTGCACTGAGAAAATAATTACTCGAATAAAAGAATGAATTAAAATAGTATGTCCAGAAACATAAACTGATTATTTTTAAATGTTAAGTTATGTTTTTATTTCATATTTCTTAGATAATATACAGTTTAAGGAGAATTTTTATCAAACCTAGTAAACTAAGTGAATTAAATTCCTTTTCTCGGTGTGCTTTTTATCTTATCGTTTCTGGTTGGGGCTTGTGATATTTCTCCAGCACTCCTTACAGACCCAAAGCTCTCATGACATTTTAATAAATTGCCCTTGCCACGCCTGGATTTTGTCTTGAATTGACTCTGGCGTGGGTTAATAAAGAAATGGGTAACGCCACGCCCTCATCTTCTGTCCCATTACCATTAGCCAACTCTTTCTGCCTACAATTTCTTATTCATGTTCGCTGAAATTATGAGACCTGATGGATCGCCTCCATGAGTCACAGTGCAATTCGTTGGAAATTTGTCACGAAAATTGCGAATTAAGGGCAAATGTTTGGCGAAGGGGGAATACTCTATCTATGGATGGAGTGAGTCACTGATAAAAAAAATAGCAATGTCAATGGCAATTCGCTATAAATGTTGTATACATTTTATTTCGAAAATATACATTTTATAAAATAATAGAAATATTTCAATATTTATATTTAAATGGTTTATTAAACGGCTTTATATTTAAACACAATCATAGAGAGTAGATATAATTATTTCAGCTATAAAAAGGCATAAGTATCTAGCATTTCTGTATTAGTAAACAAACTTTCAATAATTATTCATAATTTCGTTGATGAAACATACTTATTTCCCATTGCTTTGTTTAATAGAAACATGTATGTATAATTCAAGATTCTGTGTATATTTATAAAATATACAAATCTTTGTGAATGGTTCACTTCCATTTGGTTTTAGATATAAAATTCTGTAGAAAACCCCAACGGATATGCCCCGAAACGACTGTAAATGTATAAAGTACACAATATAAGGAAAAAAAAAAAACAATTCATTTTGTTTTCAATTATTTTTCGTTTGCATTTCGTCGCTGGCGAAGCGAACAGAACCGCTTTATTGATATGCAAATAATTTATTTTTCGCAGCTTACTTTGTTTTTATTTATATTTATATTTTTTTTTTTGCTGGTCTGTTGCATTCAACAGTTGTGCCAGCGGGTGACTCAGTCCCGGAGTTAAATAAATTTGTATGGCAAAATTGTATGTTTAGATAGGTTTTGGTTTTGCGCCTGCCTTTTGCTATCTTATCGCAATTCTTTAGACTTGTGGCTGCCTTATCACAAATAGAAAATTTCAGATATGACCACCAGTTTCTCTCTCCCTCTCTCTGTGTTTAGCAATATATAGTATGTTTCCGTCCTCTCATTTGGAAGGGCCCCAAAAAACAAAACGTATGCCTGGTTTGTGTAATATTTATTCTCCGCTCAAGAAATCAACTTGACTTCGCCTTGGATTCTTCTGTTCATTTTTTATCATGGCATTTGAAGAGGAAATATGCGGGTCCCCTTATATTACTTAAGCCATAAAGACCGTATACCATAGCATACCCCATATCAATGAACTGATAAGCACCCGAATGAACTCCAAGGTTTCTCTTCCTTCGAGTGCTTTGGGGTGACTGGGGAGATTAAGTGCAATTTAGATTCTTAGGAATTCTGTGGTGTACACTGTTTGTATTTGTTTACTTACTGTGTTTGTTTCGAGATCTAAATTGAAATCATGAACAATCAATGTCATTGCTTGATTGAAATCTATAAAAAATAGATCGGTCGTTGATTTTGCGTGAGTCGGCGTGCGTTTGCCTTTTATTAATTGTTTAATAAATAAATGTAACATTTAAAAGAAACAAATAAATACGATATATTTAGCTTCATTTATTTATATTGTGCAATATTTGTATGTACACATTTCCCAGTTTAAAAATCAATTTCAATTTACCTATTTACAAATGGAAAATGTATACAAAATCCCCATCCAATCAGATGGACTCTCTTGACCTCCCGTCGTTTTCATCTGGCTAATGCACAACTCATCAGCTGCAATTGTTGATGAACGAATGGACGGACGGATGGTTGGTTCGTTTGAGGGGCCATGCCCGACTGCTCCTAAACACTTTCCATCGTAAACTCTTTGGAATTAAGCAGCGAACGCCTCAACATATTGCCACACAAATCAAATGGGCGGACGGCGAAGAGACACTGATGATGTGGAGGTTTTCCCCATTGAAAATTGCGTTTGGTCAGCTCTCCATGCTTCAGTTGCTCCTGCTCTTCATGTATTTTCCGCCGTGGTGCAACCCAAGAATAACCTAAACATAAAAAGGAAATGCAAGAGTCAGGACAAAGTGTTGGCCATGAATAAATGAATAAATGAATATGTGAACGAATAAAAGCATAAATTTTATTAATATTAAAATAATAATCAAAGGCGGAGAGCCTGGTGAATCATGATCCCTAAAGCTAAACTTTAATATCGTCTATGAAATCGAAGAAGAAAAACACTTGGGTAAATTATAATTAAAATTAAAAAGAAATACAAAA